>VZUI01034992.1:0-147786 GCA_013401135.1 Cettia cetti | reverse complement strand
CTATACTATACTATACTATACTATACTATACTATACTATACTATACTATACTATACTATACTATACTATACTATACTGTATCTATAAAGTTGCTGCTCAGCTCCAGGATACTTGGTAGTAATAAAATGAAAGTTTCTCATCACTGGAATATTTTATGTGATATTACAAACACAGAGAGAAATCACAGATAGAAATCTGTATCCTACATTAAGCAATATCACAGCAACTTTTAAAATCTGAGAGAAGAAACTGTATATGAATTCTTCTCTTTTCTCTTATAACGCTCTCCTTCATGATTTGATGCTGGACACACAAATGCCATCAGTTCACTTTATTAGATGAAGAAAGTTGCCTTGTGTTTCCTGTTGTTTTCTACTTTTTTATCAAAGGCACCTCTGATCGCAAGGTCACATCTTTCCTTGGTTACAGCATCTGGCATGTACTGAGAGACGGATAATGTTACTCCTCTTGGTGTCTCACGTCCAAGTGTTCAGTCAGTTTAAACAGTGACTTGCTCTGGCAAATGCTCTCAATTCTGGTACTTTTGAGGTGATCTGCAGTCATTTTCCCAGATCCTTTTAAAATTTAGTTCATTAAGTCCAGAAAGAAAGAGTTCAGAATATCGAAGGTAACCGTGGCTGTGGCCAGTTGAACCTTCTACAGTTTTTATGTGTATAAGGAGGAGAAAACAACGCCCAGAAGCACCAGAGATTCTGGGTCCTTCAGGTATGTAGAGTTAGACACAAAGAGAGGGGCAGAGGAGCATAACTTCTAGATCTTTTATTAAGTACTTTGCTATTTCTTGGATAGTCTGATCAATATTACACAATGTGGAAGAAGAGTGCTTTGGAAAAACTGTGAGTTTCCAGTTACTGAGAATATTCAAACCATGCTGGGAGTCAAGCTGTTATTTCCATGCGGGAACAAAAGTTTATAATATCTGCCAGCCTTCAAGAAAAACAGTATCTGCTGGCTGATTTATCTATAAATATATTGGCTAGAGTGACATCTAATTACGGTGTCTTTACTCTGTTCTCCTCCATCAGGAGAGCCACCAAATCTGAGTGTGTATTTTGGAGAACTTAGTAGTATTGGGTAGAACTTCTGACCTTTAAAAAAATATTCACACTAGTGGTTGCAGCAGAACTAGTGGTCTGTATGTGAAAAGCTTTGAATGGTGAAAAAGCTATGTGAGCTCTTTTTCTGCATGATTTCTGTCAGTGTGTTTCACATTGGGAAAGTACCCATATAGCAGCAGTGACTTGAACATAGGCATTGAGATTGTTTGACTGAGTTCTTGGAGTTCTTAGGAAAGAAATTTGGCAAGCAGAAGACCTTGAAGTAGGGCAGCATTTATGTCTCCTTATGTCAAGGCTGCATCGTACTGCATTTCAGACAGATTATTGTTTGTTTTCTAGTACAGCCTATTTTAACTTGTTTGTTATACTGAAGGTGATGACAATAAAACAATTATTATATAAATGTTATAAATAGTATTATTTATATAATAAGAAATCAAGGAAGGAAACTTGCTGAAAGACTGTTGCTGAGTGACTGTGTGGTCAGCCCTTAGGGAAGGGACAACAACAGTCTAAACTTGCCATACCATCCTGGAAAATGTGACCCTTACAGTAGCTGCAGTCACTCACTGAAGAAGTAGTGAAAAGGTGTGTGATTTCTGTCATCCAACCCACAAATAATTTGTGGAGTCTGTGTGCCTCATCTGTATCAGTTACACATCATCTCAGCTACCTGGACGTTGGTATCAAAGTGCTACCTCCTAGTGCTGAAAAATGGGCTTAGAAATAGACAGTAGAAATAACTCCACTCCTACAGGAGATGTTCTTGAATATTTTTTCCTAATCAATTCTCTTTAGAACATTTCCTCAGTCGATAGGAGTGAGACTCTTCTGAGAGCTCTAATGAGATTGACTAAAGATTCCCTGAAAATGACACCAGGAGGGATTGCAAGGGATAGCTATTGCAGTTATTCAGGTGATTTTTCTTCTTTTTATGCATCACTGTTCCTTCTCTGAATCAATTTAGAAAAATGTGGAAAAGTCCCTACAGGTTTGGACTAGCATCTAAAAATTTTCCTGCGGAGGACTGAGGAAAAGTTATATTCTGTGACACAGCTCACTTCTGTTCAGGCCTACGAACCCAATGGCTTGAAAGAGCAACCAGATCCAGCCAGCATGTTTTTCTTTTGGTGCTATATGTTTAAGGTTTGCTGCTGCCCAGCCTGTGGACAGCTGGACTGGGGTCAGTGCACAAGAACTGCTATGGCTGTGGTTACTTTAGTTAAAGTTTTGTCCATCTGGGGAGCATGTCCAGCTGGTAGTGGAGTGTCTACTAAAATCCTACTTCATCCTTCTGTGCTTAAAAGGAGTCAGGAGCTATAGTCATGAACCAGTGAAATGTTCCAGGCGGTCTTGGCAACAACAGTTTCAAAACCCAATATCTCACTGTTCCACATTTGTAGTTGCTATAGGTTGTTTTGCTTCAATACGATGACCTGGAATACTCTGGATGTTTTATATCCCTCATTCATATGAACCAGGACACACAGCCTCGCTTACCATCACAGAAGGAATGTGTTTGAGGTTGCTGTTTGTACAACTGAGATTGTACTGCAACTCCTCAAAGAGCTGCCAAAGTCCAACCTTCCATAATGGTTCTTTTTCCATTTCTGTGATGTCAGAATTGTTGCCTCTGTGAGTGCCTGTTTTGGTAACCAGCACAGCAGTGGAGCTCAAAACTTCTTAAAGAGTTCAATTCTGTATAGGATCCTATACAGATGGGCAAGCAGTATGCAATTCATCTGTGGAGAGTACATCTGATGGCAATATGCACATTTGTGTTCATACTTAACCAGTGTTTTACTTTCAAGGATGTGAAAGCCATATAGAGTGTAAATCATAGTCTTCTGCCAGTAAACCAGAGCAGTCAGAAGACTGAAAATAATGAGGACTAAACAGGGGAAGCAGCAGTGCTGGGCTTTCTACAGCTCATTTGAGGAGTCCTGCTGGAGTGCAGGCTTGGTCCCACAGCCCTTCTCCCCTTTGCTCATACAATGCAAAGGCCATGTAGAGCAGCAGTTTAGGGGAAACCCTGCCTAAACATCACAATTACTGACAGTCTTCACATTTCCATCCTCTCTTATGATAGAGCTTGTATTTTGTCATAATATTCTGTGCATTTGCAACTAAATTTTTTCTCTCCTTTGCCTGTGGGATGCTTTCCCAAAATGAAATTTACTTGATTTTAAACAAATTCTGTTTTGGAACCATAGTGAAAATCAAATGAAAATTAATTACACTAATCTACATCAGATCAGGAAAAAGGGGCTGAACCTGATGCTAAAATTCCAGCAAGGTGGAGGGATTGTTAATAAAGTCTTATTTTAATTCTCTTAAAACCCCAAACCTCCTATTCAGTAAGTATGACTAGAAATCTTCCCTAGAGGATCAAAATCAGTGGATAATTTTACAAAAATATTATGCTTAAAAAAACCCACATTCATTAGGACCACATTTATATAGTGATATACAAATAGGTGTGTATTAAGAAAGAAAATAATGTTAAAAAAATCACTCTTAGGATCTCTGCTCAGTATTGTAGATACTGTCTCTGATCTGATACCCCTACTGTCCATGCAGAACTTTGCTTTCAAAAGATTTTTGTACTGAAACTGTGAGTGGCTGAGAACTGGGATGGTTCATGTATTACACTGTACAGACAGGGTGAAAATATTCTGGTCAGGAATCCTTTTTTGTTACTTTAAATTATTGCTTACTCTCCACTTGAAAAGGGGGTGGTGCATCTTACTGTTGGCTTACACATAAATCTTTTCACAAAAAGAGTTCCTTCCTCCTTTGCATTGTGTGTTCAATAAAGCAGTCACTTCCTGTCCCAGATACTTGGGGAACTTTCTTGCACTACACAAATTAAACCCCTTTCTTTTTTTAAAAGTTTCTATGGTGTTTTTCTGGTTAGAAGCACATATAGTAGCTTATGAGAAAATAGAAGTGGTTTAGAAGTTGAAAATCCTTATGCAAGGGATAGCCATTATTTTATGGAAATATTAAAGTAAGGTATTTCTGAAACGAGTTTTACAAGTGATTATGTGTATGTTACACCTTGTTCTGTGCATTGAAAGGCTGAAATCTCAGCCTAAAGAGTATTGATTGAAAGTAGGTAATAGCAGGGGCAGTGCTGTGGTGGATGTGTGAAATATAATATGCTAGAAATCTCCCTTGCTGGGCAAAAGAGTTAGTATGGACAAAAGAAAACTTACTGAACCTTGGTTTAGCAGATAAATGCTAACTTAAATGCTTAAATGCTAACTTTAGACCTGTCAAAAGTTTTAGTTCCTACCTACACAATTGAGACACAAAGTGCCACTCTGAATACCTAAAATGTTCCAGTATACAATCTTTGGATGGGTTAAGATGACATAAATGAAAAATACAAGCATTTAAGCAATAATTTGAAGAAAATTTTATCTAATCCAAGAGGTGTTCTGAATGTATAACTAACTAATATTTGTCTGGTTTAGGTTCTTAATTGTATTGTTTTCATTTTCCATATGGTATTTGCATGCTCTACATTCAAAATTTGTTTAAATTTAACACACGGTGATTCAGTGTCAAAAATTAGTTCCTTTTCTTTGAACTCTGTCTGTGTTTAATTTGTATTCATCCCATGAATATGCTGGTTTAGTGCGTAGTGTGGTAAAACAAGCAGGCTCAAAGCTAAGCTGTTTCTATAAGAATCCTGGAGAGTGGGTAATATTTTAGGAAAAAAAGAGGAAATTATTTAGGAAAACACAAGTTTAAAGAACTTAGGAAGATTTAAAGGAATGCCCCCTCACTCTAGGGACTGGTTAGTCTCCCAGTAAATGTGACCAGGGAAGTTACCTCTAAATAAATGTTTGTACTGTATATACTGTTCATCCTACTTTGAAAGTAAGGATCCTCATGTGTTTTGACTAATTGTGACTGAGTCAAAAACAACTGATGTGAAGCATTGTGCTTCAGAGCCTTGCTAGAGGGTGGGATTGAAAAGCTTTACCTCTAGACAGGGAATACAGATGTATTTGGCCCTTTTGCAATTTTGAATTACTCTGTGGTGAAGGACATGCTCATTTTTATTGGGGATGAATAAACATGTTCATTTTGTGATTATTCAATTCAATACAAAGTTTAGTTAGTAACTGTAGTAATAGTGGAGTGATGGTCATATTTTAGAAAACAGTAAATTTCACAGGAAATAGGCTGTTCCCTGGAAATTGTGAACGTTCAGGGATAGAAAAACAAACATGTAACATTACATTAACTATTATGTATTTGACTGATCTGAAGGTGAAAGCCTTATCTATAACTTTAAAGAATATTCTCTTTTTATAGATAAATTTAATAAAAAGTATGCTTGTGAAGTCCCTGCATTTTCTTGTTTTATCTTTAAATATTTGTATCTTGCTTGCATATTCTCCACAGAAGACACAAGTTATAGAATACAACTTTTTAAATGAGCTATCTGGCCAATTTGGCTCACTTCAGATTCTTTAAGAGTATATCTTTTTAGATTTTTCCTTTATGAGAAGAAAAACATTAATCATGTAGACAGAGAAGAATGGAAGTGATTCATTGCACCAGAAGAAAGTCTGCTGTAAACTATGGTAGAATTCTGTATTATTTTAACAGTTTTGTAATGAGTCATTTTATGGAATTACTTAATGGTTTGTTTTTTTCTCTACCAGTATTAATTTTTTAGCATGCTTGAGTTTAGTAAAACCTCTGTTGGTGTTTTGTAAAGGAAAAAAACCTCAAAACTGTTTGGTCTCAAGATGTCTAAAAAATTGGTACACGGTCCAACAAAAAAAATTAGTTTTCTTAAAGTGGAATTATCCTTTTAGTGAAATACTCAGTTTCTCTTCATGGAGGAAGCTGTGATAACAAGGAGATTTTCATATTACCCAGGAGGTTCTCTAAATGTGACAACTGAGTAATGAGCAGGAATTTCAAAGGGAAACTGTTCTTGTAAAGTTCAAACAAAGTTTACTTGACCTTAAGTTTAGTGAAATTGAACCTTGTATTATTTTTATAACGTATTTACAAAGCAGCCTGTTTTGTCCCTGCAAGACAGTGCTCTCCGTGGTACATTAGTTTCACTTTTGTCTTGCTTGAGCCATCTTATCTATTTTTGCTGCCCACAGCACCTTGGAAATGGAATGAAATAGCATGGGAATCAGAGCCTCCTTCTCATAGCATTGGCAGTAATTTTCTTTTTTCTTTTTTTTTTTTTTCTTTTTTTCAATTAAAATTAATTGTAAATTCAAAGTGAACCAAATTTGTTTATGTGGTTCTTTCATGTTCAGGTCTGTTTGCTAGCCTGTGGATGATGTTGCAGGAAGTCCTGCAGAGGGGAACAGCCCAGCAGAAGTTGCTTCAGAAAGGGATTGTGCATGTGAGGGATTTCCAGGGTGCCAGAACTAGACTGGAAGACCATTGAGAGACAGCACAGCTTCAATGTTGCCTTTCTTTGGAAGGGGGAGAGGAGGGAGGAATTACATTGTTTGATTTCTAAACATTATCTTTGTGATCTAGAAGATATGTTCTTGGTTTGTTTTTTTTTTTCTAAGCTAAAGTTGCATTTTGTCTAGAAATTAGAATTGTAATTGGGAATTGCTAGCAAATAAATGCTGTAAGTAGAAAGAGTAGGTGTACCTCAGAAGATAAAATGGAAACTCCACAAACACATTTATAACCTGCCTTTCCATGTCCTTGTTCTGTCGTTTAGAGAGGCCAGTAAAATGTGACAGTGAAGGTCACATGCAAGACTATTAACAGTTCTTAGTCTCTCTCCTAATTCACAGAAATCTCAAATAGCAAATCAAAAAGCTAATTAAAGACACGATTCTAATTCCAATGAGGTTTTTTGCTGAAAGTAAATCAAAAATTGCATAATGAGCCTCCATTATCTCTCAGTGATTTCAGTACTTCTGTTCTGAAATCACTGAGAACAAAAGATAACCCAAAAGAAAAACTTCCTCCTGTAAAGTCTCACTCTGCCAATGCAAGTCTGTTTTAAAAATGAGGTTTTATATGTGCATTGGTTGTTTGCTAGTTCTTCCCAGATAGCTATAAATCATGCCAATTTGACAGGAATGAGAATTGAGCAAAGACTTTATTTCCCACCCATCTTCCCACTCAAGGGTTTTTATTGTGCTGGATACATTCCTGCAAGTATGTGCAGATCTGCCTCGTTGGCTTGTGGTCTCTCCACCCCTCCATGGTTTTGATAGTGTCCCAGAAGTTCAGTGTAAGATCTGGTGGGCTTCAGTTGTGTGGTCCTTCTTCCAGAGCCATGTCTATTTATGCTTTAAGAAAGCAATTTAAAATTATAAGAAAAGGCATACTTGCTTAATGTGCAAGTAATGAGAGAAGGACGACATAAATTTAGGTGGGTGGTTGACTTCACATGAATGAAGCAAGTAATCTTCTCCTATGGCAGATGGTGATCTTGCCTGTATCAGTGAAGCCTAAAGAAAGATTTAACTGCTTTAATTGTTTATGTAGTGAATTAAACCACCAGAGCCATAACCTAAAATCTATGAACAGTGTTCCCTATAAAAGATGTTTAAAATCCATGAATCCTACATATCCTCAACCCAAACTGGTTATGCTATGTCTTGCATATTCAGTGCCCTCGTGGAAATTTTAGAAAACCTTCAACTATGACTGCCTATGGCTATAGGCAACTGACATAAAAAGAATAAAAATACTTTGCTTCTGTGGGAGGCTGATTTCCCCCAAATAAACACCTTCCATTGAGGTTAAACCCAACCAACATCACTATGAGATGCTTGTAAATGTTTTTCAGTAGATGAGTCTGGGAAGTGAAATACAAGCCTTCTCAGGTTACCAAAAAATAACAGATTCAGCACAGACCTTGGGTTTATGTCTACTTACAGTTTTTTCTGCTGCCACCTCTCTTGATCTCTGTTTCCAAACAAATCTCCTTCTCTATCACAAAGTCTCTTAGCCTATCAGTTCTTCTGGCCTTTAATTGTGCAACCTGCCTGTTTTACCTAAGTAACTGAAGAACATTTTAATTTAAGCTAAGGACTCGTTTGCCTGGCCTGTTCCAACCTGGGATTTTGCTTCATCTAATTATCTTGGACGAGGTAAACACAACATCTTAACCATACTGGTGAATCAATTAAAAAAACCCAAACCAAACAACCCAAAACAAAACAAGAACATTAACAAGAAGCCACCTCTCCTTAACAGGGGTATTTTTTTAACTTGGATTACCTGATCAAATGCTCCTTATGGCCCATAAGCAGTGCAGTAGTGATGAGTGTGAGGAGTTCCAATAAAGGCATAGGATATTTTTCACGCTAGCTTCCCTGACGAATAAATAGTCTCATGGAAGCCTGAATCTGAAAGCTACCACCTTTTCCTAATTATCTCAACTTGTCTAATAGAAGATTAGAAAATAAAGACATTACCTATGCCTTCAGGCTGTTTCTTGTCTATACTTACACCATTACAGCTGCAGAAAGGCTATGTTAACAAAAATTTAAACTTTTTTCAAATTTTTTTTTAGATAAATACTAATTTTAATAGCAAAATGCCCATATTTAATGAATAAAAAGCTGGATATTTTTTAAATTCATATTTGGTTTAAGAGCAAGTATCGTCATTATTTTATTTTTGCAGGTGGCTTAAGATTCACAAATCCAAAATTGTTGTGCTTACCTTCACTAGTACCTTTCCCACTATTGAAATGCATCTAAAAATATATGCAAATTTACTAGACATCTCCTGCAAGCTGTTTCAAAACAGGTTGTGCTTGCTCATAATCCTTACTTGTATTTCTCATGTGAAGGCTGGAGAGGGGCTTGGAGCACAAACCCTGTGAGGAATGGCTGAGGGAGCTGGGGGTGTTTAACCTGGAGAAAAGGAGACTCAGGGGTGAGTTTCAGGGGTTATCACTCTCTACAACTTCCTGAAAGGTGGCTGTAGCCAGGTGGGGTTGGTCTCTTTCTCCAGGCAGCAGCTGACAGAATGAGAGGACACAGTCTCAAGCTGTGCCAAGGGAAATATAGGTTGGATATTAGGAAAAGGTTTTTTACAGAGAGGGTGATAAAGTACTGGAATGGTCTGCCTGGGAAGGTGGTGGAGCCACCATCTCTGGATGTGTTTAAAAAAATCTTAGATGTGGCATGGTTTAGTTGAGGTGTTAGGGCTGGGTTGGATTTGATGATCTTGAAGGTCTCTTCCAACCTAGTGATTCTGTGTGAAATTCTGTGTGAGATAAAAATCACAGGATGTTGGAGCTGTAATATAGTATTATGAACATCTCACTTAGTAATGGGTACATCATGTGCAGCTTACTTCATAGTAGTATTGATTCAATTCTTAGTGTAAGGTTAGTAATATGAAATTTGTTACTTTTCCTGTCAGCAGCCACTAATCTAATTCTGCTATTGATACCTTTTTGTGTGTCTGCCCTATGATTTTTAGGCTCTTTTATTTTTTTTTTTAATTTTATTTTTAGCTTTTTTTCTTTTAGAAAGAGAAGCAGAGCATGTACAGCAGGGCAGAGTTTACTGGGGAGAAGGCAAGGGTTTGGAAGTAGGTGGGCAGTCTGCATCATCCAGGTGGTAAGGAGGGGAGCAGCTGGGGCCCTTTGCTGGGGCTCCCATGTGAAGGCTGTTGCCCCTTTCCCCCCTCATGCTGCAGATGTCCCTGTCTGGCAGATTATCTGGTATGCAGATATGTATAAACTGAATCTGACTTCCAAGTGCACCACCCTCTCTTTAAAGACTATGCAAAGGTAAATTTAATTATTTTCTTATCACAATGCTTTAAAAACATGACAAAACTTAATGTGTGTTTATTTTAATTGCTCTTGTTAGTTGCAGAATTAGCTTAGATACTGAATTGTTCCACATTAGGCTTATATTTTTAATGACGAACAATTTTGAAAATCCCAATAAATTTGGTTTTGGTTTGGAGGTTTTCTACTTTGTCCTCATTGATTTCCACCAATGCTCTTACTCTAAGTAATTTTCCACTTTTTTTTCCTTTCCTGTTTCATAGTTCTTTCTTTTGAATATATTGAAATATATTTGAAAGAAGTGTTTGTCTGCTAAGACAGTTCACATTTAAATATAATAGAATATCTAAAAGTTTTATGTGATTGAACACTGGACCAAAGACAATGACGTTAACAGTTACTATATAAAAGGCAGAAAAACCTATTCTGAAGAATGCTGACGACTTTGAATTGTAGTTTGATTTTTATCAGAATTGACTGTCTAAATTCTTCATAATTCCCAGTAAATATAAAATCTTCTTTGAAATTATCAGCATTATCACCTGATATTTTGATAGATTTTCTCATGTTTATAGTTTAACATGTAATGAAAATATCAAAAAGAGATATAAAGTTAAATTGAGAAACACTACGTTTTATTTGAGATATGTTATAACTGAATATTTAAATACTTTCAATGCATCTTTTTTAAAAAATATTCAAAATGTTGTGAACATTGGAATGGATTTTAAAAAAGTGGTGGTTCATTTAGATTTCATATATTTTTATTGTATAATTTGACAGATTTTTCTTTAGTTGATGAAAATGGTTTCTTTAGCATTTCTGACTGTTGTTTTTGCTTAAAATGTTGTAATCTCTTGTACCTTCATTTACAGTGCCACATGGCACATTTACACAGTGCCACATTTACTCTGTACACACAAATTACTCTGTGTGTCTTATGTATTAATCAATTTAGATTCAGGATACTGCTTTCTCTTACACTGCATAACTGTTTTTCAAACCACATCTGTCAGATATGCAAAGTAAGTGAGGTTATCCTTCACACAAGTGTATGGACTACCTCGACTATATACAGGGATATTACAGAAAATATGAAGCTTCAGGAGGAACAATGATAAAAAAAAATGGTTTAACTTTCTCACAGCAGTGGTCTTTCTGGGGACTTTTTTAGTCTGTAAAATCCTAACTCATATTTTTATTTTATTATTGTGTCTTTCATGAGGCCTATACACAAAAGTACTTACTGAATCAAATTACTGGTACAGGGGCTTTTTGTGTTTGCGACTTTCCAGTAGCAAATTTGCTTTATGCTTTACAAACAGTAGAATGAATTCATTCTTTATTAAAAGAGGTGTTTGTTTGTTTGTTTGTTTGTTACTGCATGCTGGAGAAGCATGTAAGGAGAGAAGCTAAGCCAAGACAGAGTGTTTAGATATGTGTGGTAATGAGGGACATGCTTCATCTATCAGGTGAGGAGGAAGTGAGGGAGTTCCCAATACAGGAGGTGGGATGCAGGAGCTGTCTCTCAGTTGGCTGCAGTGGCACAGCAGCCAAAGACCAAAGCAGCAGAGGAAAATGCTTCTGCATGCTTCCTGAAGCATGCATGCCCAAAGGGAAGTCAGATGTTTCTTGAATGCCCTTTTTCTTCATCCCTGTGGGGAAAAGAGGCCAATGAGTCAGTCCCTGATGGAAAAATATATTGTGAGCTGTATGAGAGAAAACACGGGGAGTAGATTTGACTCAAAACCAGCTACAGCAAAGTGTACTTAAACACTAAGAAATCTTGGAATGCCATCCTTAGATCCACAGTTAAAGGAAAATCTATTGGGGATCTATTAACTTTACCTTTGTCCAGCTTTCTCTTTGGCAGATTGCAGACCAGTCCTAACCATATAAGGGCTTGAAAATAAAAGTAGCTCGCACCTGGTTTAATGTCCAAAGCCTTTCTTTTTGAAAATGGATGAAATAATCAGAACCTTGAAACATCCCTGTGAGAACTAGGTACATGCATAAATTAATGTGTGTGTTTTCGTACATTTTTTTAAATCATTTTATGTTTGTCATTCAGTGATAGTATATTCAGAACCTCTCTAATGTCTTTCTCAAGCTATTTTATAAGTGCTAGGCTCCTTGCCACTGTGTATAGTTTTACTGACCTTTCTGTAATTGTCCTGGCATTTCCATTACGGCATTTGAAAATTGCCATTAGTTTATTTGCTGAGTTGCCAATGCTTGTATTATGTTTGCCACCTAAAGAGAAGTTCAGCAATACTTGCTGATAATATCACACATTATTCTTGGCTGTTCTTTGGCTCAGAGAGTGGGGAGTGTGGGAGGGGGGGCTTTGTGTCTTTCCTCTAGCTTCACTGTTCTGTTTTTTCATAAATAAAATCATTTCACTGAGATACAGTGTCTCTTTCCATCAAAAGCTCATCTTGTAGGTGTTATGTCTATGGGGATTTTTCCTAATTGTACCCTTTCTTCCTGTCTTTAATTTGACATTATTTTGTATCTATTTGACTTTTGGTTTGTCTCACTATTTGTTTAGCAACTGGTGTGTTGTGCCATATTGTACCATGATGCAGAGTGAATTTTTTGCGAGCTTTTTAATGGAATTTATTGATCAAAATCACAGTAATTCAGGGGGATAGCCAACTTTCTAAGAGGAAGATAAGATCTGTAAGCGTTTGAGGGGTGTAAGAATTAAAATAACTGACTAGAATACTCTAAATGGATGTGGCTAGATGCAATGGGATAGACAAAAAGGATTTGAATTCAATGGGGGAAGGAGGATTTTTAGCTATGAAATCTTTAACGTGTTTAAATGTCCACTTACACAATAATAGAAGTTTCATCATAAAGGTTTTAAATAATAATAGAGGATGTGAGAGGATTAATTTTATATAGCCAGAAGAGGAATGAGATTATTTTCTGATAATATTGTATCTCTGATTAGGTGGCTCCTAAGTAATCAGAATATGATTTTCCTAACGACAGTTCATGACCTGTACCTAGAAGTGCTAGAGAAGCCCTGTAAGTTTTGAGGAGACAAATTAAAGGAGATGCAGATCTAAATCATGTAGGCATGAGAAGGATTCAGAACCCAGTTTCTCCTGTCCTTGAATCAGCACCAGGACATTGCAAGATCAAGCTGAATAGCTGTTACTTTGATTCACCTAATAAAACCTTGAACTTCATGTTGTGTAAGGAGAGATACAGGCACTGATCCACACAAATGTATTACTGGGTCTACATAGATGCTTGAATTTAAAATCCAGGAGAACTCTGAGAGAGGGTAGTTGTACATCCAGCCAAAGCTGGACAGAAATTGAGGTTGAGAGAGCTGACTCACTGGCTAATAACTTCTTGTCCATTATCTAGGCCTAAAGCATTTTAACTTTCTTGAGATTGTTTTATTCCTTCCTCACTGATTCTGATACAAAGTAATAAAGAGTTGGACAATTATTTTTTTTTCTGAGAAAAAAAAAGAGTTAATAATTATTGATTACATTATTCCTTAGAAGTAGGCACTTCTAATATATTTAATATTGCACCTGAGGAAATGCACTGGTATTAACTCTGGGGACTTGTTCATATTGGCAAAGCATGCCTTTCTACATCATATTAAGCTAGTGAGACAGCTTTTCCACTGTAGCAGATTTCTGAGGTTTTTCAGGTCTTTGTATAAAAATTTATTCTGACAGCTCCATGTTTGGTCCATCACATTTGCTATCTGTTCTCAAGTTGCTAAGCAGTTTTTTGCATTACCTCCCTCATTTTTAAATTGAAGACTTTTGATTCTTCAAGGCTTCAGGGTTTTAATGCTTCTTGATTGCTTTTCACACTATTTCTGCACAAAGAAATATTAAATATGCAAAGCAAAATTTTATGCTTGACTGTTGTCTTCCTTGAATGCTCATGTTTTCCTTATGCTCAGCATAGCACCAAATGATAGCAAATTGAAATGAGCCCTGCTATCATATCTGGGTCTGATTTTAAATTTCTGGAGAATTTGGATCTGATGCCACATGGTAAATACATGCTTCATTTGTAGTTGTATGCTATCCAAGTGAACAAAGAGTGAACATGGTATACATATTAGCAGGAAAAAGAAAAAAGAATATAAGTTAAATGAATAATGTTCATATCCAGTTGATACATGTGTTCAGATGAGATTCTCTAAGATAGAGATTCTGATGATTTTCCTATAGTTAATACATGTTTAATACCTCTTTGAAATCAGTGTTTAGGGTCTTATTTCTCCTGCTTATCATGTAGCAGGGTCTCTTTTTACTAGATAATAATTTTTCATGGAATGTGTAGGCATTTCACACCTCTGAGATCTTCTCTTCCGTATCAAATGTGAATTAAATTAGCATTTTGAGAGGAGGACAGAGGAGGACAGAAAGTAAGAGGAGGACAGAAAAAGCACATACACATAAATACAGTTTTATACTGAAGTCATGTCTGTCTAAGAAGCAAAACTAGAAATTGCCCGAAAAAAAGAAAAAAAACAATCAGTTCTTAAATGCCTTTGGTCTTTGCAAATACAGCTCTGTCCTTAATGTATTTATTCTTCCTGTGTGCTAGAGAAGGGCAATGAAGAGACTAAGTAAAACAAGAATACTATTTAACAAAAAATGATTGTGACATTGGTTAATAACTGAGACCAAGGCACCTTGAGAAACTAAAGAGAGCACCTAAATGATGCAGGCATTATTGTGCCGTGACTGCAGAGTTGCATATATTATTTAGCTCAGATATTACTAGAAAACAAGTACAGGGAGCTAGATTCTTATAAAATTATTTTCAATCTAAAATCAGTGGTTGTTCCTATTAAATATAACATACAGAAATTAGAATAATTATGGAAATTATAGATGCCTTTAATTGTCCAATTAGTTAAAGCATTGTTTCACTCAGGTTTTGGTCTCAGACCTGCACCCATTACTCAGTGTGGTGTAGCTGCAATGCAGAGCAGAAGTACAGTAAGCCACCTCCTTCAGCTGGAAATTCAAGGGTCTTTACGTCCACTGATCCCTAATTAGTTCTGCTTCATTCTATCAAATTTATTTGTCACCTATGTTCCTCACAATTCTGTACTCACATCTCTGCCGCAGTGCAGAGGAGGATTGGTTGTAAGGTTTTAAGTCAAATCTTCTATTGGCTTTCTCCAGTCACTCCTAAGACCAAAAAAGAAAAGGAGCTTAGAAATTAGGCAAATTTGCATCTCTATTTTAATCAAAAATTCCACAAAAATTCTGAGCTTGTTCAATTAGGGCAATCATTTTGGGTAAAGACAGCCTGATGTTTCACATAAGACATGGCAGGCATATGCAGAAGTCATGTTGCTGTCTGCTAACATGAATGGATGTTGGTGGATACCCATGCTGTTCCCAACAGTCTCTGAGAAGTCCTGTGTTAGCCTAATCTACATTTTCCCAGAGATATAAACAGCAGAACCTCTGTACATATTTTTTTTCCAGGACACAGTCCACCTAGAAAGGTTTATTTTGGATTGTTTTACCTGGGTTTGAGAAGGCTCAAAAAACTAACTTCTAAAGTCTTCTAAAGTCCCACTTCTTACATGGCTGAGGTTTCTTACAGTGCAGAGGTGCAGGATACACACTGGTCAAGAGCTCCTGAGGGCTGCTAGGGTGTGAGTTTCAGCTATCAAACCTTATAGATTTCAGATCTTAAAGTAACAATCACAGAATCATGAAACAGCTTGAGTTGGAAGGGACCTTGATCATCTAGTTCCAACCCCTTGCTCTGGGCAGGGACAGCTTTCACTAGACCAGGTTGTTCAGAGCTCTATCCAACTTAGACTTAAACACTTTCAAGGGTGGGACATCCACAACTTCTCTGGGTAGTCAGTTCCAGTGCCTCACCACCTTTACAATATTTTCTTTATAGCATGTCATCTAAACCTACCTTCTTTCAGTTTGAAGCTATTTCCCCTTTGTCCTCTTACTACATTTCTTGTAAAAAGTCTCTCTCTTTCTTCCATGTAGGCCTCCTTCTGTTATTGAACACCACAATTAGGTTACCCCAGAGCTGCCTCTTTTCCAGTCTCAACAATCGTAACTCTCTCAGACTTTCATTGTAGGAGAGGTGCTCCATGTTTCATGTCTACCTCCTTTTTCTTTCACCTTGTCTTCTTTGGAAATTCAAGCTCTCAGTCAGGGGGGCATCAAAGGTCCCACGAGTCCTGTCTTATTTTCTCAAAGGAACTGGTGGACACATTTTATTTCTGGGAAACTGATATTTTGATATTTGCCTTCTAGACATAAAAATCCAATCTTGTATTTAATTCTTTTTTTACTTGGTATTAATGTGGCTGTACTGTATAACAGAATTTTAATGACCAATAAAATATATAGAATTATTGGAAAAAAGTAGAGGTTTAACATATCATATACACTTTATCACATACACTGCTTTAGCTGAAAGCAAGTTTGATCAATATGAAATACTGTGTATTTGAACCAAATTGTTTTGAAATGTTCCTAAAGATGTAATCAAAGCGTTACGTTCCAGCAAAATATTTCAAGTCTGACATAACATTTTTTAACGAAAGATCTTCCATCAATTATTTTTTTTTCTCTAACAGTCTCTGTCTATAAAAACTGTTTCTTGTAGGAAGAACATGACATTTGTTTCATATAATTCATACGGATTTCCAGGAGATACAATACTGAGAGATAACTTCAATTAATGGATGACGCCTGTACTGCAATCTGGATAATGCAATGTTGCCTCTGTCACTGCAATGTCTTGCAGTAATTGTACCTGCAAAAAAATGGCAAGGCAGGAGCTCTTTAGCTAATACAAAAGGAACATGATGGTAGAAAAGTTCTCTGGGAAGAAGTAGCCATTTTCTCTTGTTCACCAAACACAAGCTTCAGGCCATCAGCTATGCTTGTCATTTGGGGCTTTTTCTCTTGTTGTGGATTGAATGAATATTGGGCGTGCAGGGCTTTTCTGTGATAGAATTTCAGCTTTGAATATCAATTTTTCAGGCCCTTGCACATGGTTTTGTATATACACCAATAGTCTTTATTCGCTGTATTTTAAATAGATATAAGTTGATATGCTGAAGGCCAATGGGAAAGGTAAAGGGTTGAGTTTCCCAACAGACTTTTTTGCTATTTCCCTTGCCAATTTCTAGCAAAGTCTGGTGGGCATTTTTGCCAAGAGCTGTTCTGCATGAAGCAGAGTGCTGGCCCTAACTCTGTGGAGCAAAGCAGATACAGCAAATCACTTTCAGAGCTGGAAGGTCTGATGGCAAGCCATAGCTGGTTTTAGACAGACTGGGAAAATGGCAGCCTCTCCTACAGAAAAGCAGAAGCATCACAAACGTGTCAACTTGGCCACATCAAAGTTTACTTGTGGTCTGGAACTAAGTCTGAGTCCTCCATCTGAGTAATTCTGGGTTAAGAGAGGATTCAGGGTTTCTTCCCTCCATTGCTAACCTTGACACCAGACCATGTCAGTGGGAAAATAATTTGTTACTCTCCTTTTCATAAAGGGGCATTCTTTAAGAGGAACCCCAGCATTTATAAAAAGGCAGTCCCAGAGGCTATTGACTGTCCAGCTAAAAAAAGGGGTTTCTCTTTCTCAGTAGGTTCTCTTCACTACCTTTTAATTTAGGTCAGTATTTGCAACATTTTTGGCATTTCCCCCTTTTTCTCTGAATTCCTCCATTTTCTCTGAATTCCTTTACACACAAACTTGCAAAAATTGCTGTATGACTGGTATCCTGTCCTAATGTTGTGTGCTTGATGCTGCATTGAGACAAGATGATAGAGGTCATGGCTCATGTCCCCAGAATGTAGCCAAAGGTATTTTATTATTATTATTATTATTATTATTATTATTATTATTATTATTATTATTATTATTATTATCATCATCATCATCATCATCATCATCATCATTATTATTGTTGTTGTTATCATTATTATTATTATTTAGTTATTATTATTTCTATAATTTTAGTTTGGTTTAGGGTTTTTTTAGGTTTAATGTTTTGGTGGTTTTTCTTTTTTTTTCTTTTTTTTTTTTTTTGTTTGGTTTTTCTTTAGTTTACTCTCATTGTCATCCATGAGTGGAAATTGTCCAGTATCTCAAATGGCTAAATACTCTCAAAAGGATTTACAGCTTTAAATGAAGTGTAACCTCTTTCCTTGTGGCTGTGAATTAACTGAGTTCCAAGCTATTAAGGTTTCAAAACATTTTAAAAGTATGATATGATAATGCTTCAAGCCTCATAAGACTTTTCTCATGACATTTTACAGATTGTCAAATTCATCTTTGTTTAGAGGATAAAATTCTAGTCACTTTAGTTAGCTCTTCAGTTTTATAGCCCCTTTATATGTCTGAAATTCTGGAGATTAAGGAAAGGAGTCTGCGAAATGAATGGTTTAGAACATTCTTTTCAATAGTTATTTAATTTGTTGTCTCAGAGGGGAAAAAGGAGAAGAAATGTCCACATATATTAGTGCTTCTATCCTACCCCTGTATGTTTTTCTGTGAATTCATACACATTAAGCCACTGCACTATTATACATGTAAAAAGGTGCAGCTTCTGGTCCTCCTTGTACTTAGCAAGAGAGACAGCTACAGGGAAACCCCTTTTAGGAAATTTTAAATACAATATTGTATTTCTTCCTGCATTTTATCCTTGGCTGTTGAAGAGATCCATTGCATGTGATTAAACAGTTGGTGTGTTCCACCTCAGAAACACGCTTCGTTTCACTGAACAGAAATTCAAGGTAGCAGAGACCATGTCAGAATGAGAGCACATGGCTGTGCCTGCATCTGTGCTGTGCATGGAGAAGGTTCCCCCATATGCTCACATGGTGTGGACAGGGCTGCATGTACAAGCATCATCAGACAAAGATTTGACTGAATAGCAACTCCTTGTCCCATTGTTCTAGCAGGACTTTTTCACTCTGGCTTTCTGAGAGGGAAAATCCTATTTTTATTCTCCTACATTGCTCTATTATTTTTAAACAGAACAGTAATTTTAATGGGTGGCCTAGCTAGTTTTTGGTTTTTTTCTTTCAACTCCAGGACATTTAATGCATCTTTTAATCTTGAAAGGGAACATCATTGCACAGATTGATGGTAGGCAGTTGATGCTTCTTCACTCTGAAGACGTTATGACTCTTTTAAACAAGTATAAATCTAGTGGAATGTATATCAAGAGACTCAAGTGAAATGTACTGTGCAAAAAGGGTAGCAACATAATAAGTCACATTTTCCATCTTTCTTGGGATGCATAATGGAGAGAAGATTTAAACATATTTTGACCTTTATATGGCTACATTCAAATACTACTGTAACTCCCTTTACATGATTTTTATAACATTGTACTCTGCATTTTCCCCTTTAGGGGAGGGGTAATGAGATACCTGGTGCTATGTTCATGGGCCAAAAGCCTTACCTGACAGTCCTTAGTCATAGTGCTGGGCTGATGGCTAACTGATCTTAAAGGTCTCTTCCAACCTTGATGTTTCTATGATTCCATGATTCTAGGTCATGCTCCTTAGTCTCCACCATGACTCCACTCTCAGGATGAATCCACTTTGTTCTCCTCACAGGTTGTCTCTACTGCTACTCTGTTTTGTGGTTCCTCCTCCTTGAAGACAGGAGGCCAAAACCACATGAGATATTCCAAACCATTTTTGCTAAATCTTTAGAATCATATAGTATTTTGGGTTAGAAAACACCTTTAAGATTGAATCTAGTAATAAACCTAACACTGCTAAGTCCACCACTAAACCATGTTCCTAAGTGCCACATCTAAAAATTATTTAAATACCTCCAGGAATGGTGACTCAACCACTTCTCTGGGCAATCTGTTCCAGTGCTTAATAGCTATTTCCCTGAAGATGTTTTCCTATTATCCAAACTAAACCTCCCCTGGTACAATTTGAGGACATTTCCCCATGTGCTTTCTTGCAGCTTGTTGCCTGTGAGAAGAGATTGACTCCCATCTGGCTACAGCCTCCTTCCAGGCAGTTTTAGAGAGTGATAAGGGCCCTCCTGAGCCTCTTTTCCCTCCAGGCTAAACACTCCCAACTCCCTCAGTTACTCCTCATAGGACTTGTGGTCCAGACTCATTACCAGTTCCATTGTCCTTCTCTGGACACACTCCAGCATCTCAATATCTTTCTTGTAGTGGGGAGCCCAGAATTAGACTTGAGCTGTGGCCTCACGACAGATGTTTTGCTCAGCAAAAAAGTACAGCTACTTCTCTGTGGGATAAGTATAATCCTAGTTCAGTTTAGAACTTATTTGCTGTCTTTAATATCACATCTTTTCTCGACCATCCTCTCAATTTCTTTTCCACTTTATTTCTACTTTGGAAATTATATTTTGCCATTTGACTTTTTCTAATCTCTGGCACACAGTGTGTACTTATCAGCTTCCACACATCATCACGTAGCTGCAGCACACCTTCATTTCCCCTTCTTCCCAACCATACCACGTTTCTGCAACTGTGCCAGTACTGATGTCTTTGGGCAAAGCATCACCCTTTAAGACATCAAAATGCAACTTTTTTGTCTAGTCTTTCCTGAAGGGGAGGTATTGCATGTGTAAAATCCCTGGTATGCCTGACATCTTACAGAATAAAGTGAATGGACAAGCAATGATTAAAGACATTTAGTTTCGACTACGTAGTATCTATGTTCTTTGTAAATTAAGATACTAGCTGCACAAGCTGGAGAGATTAAGGAAATTACTCATTTCCTTAGCACATAAATATCCTCATGGTTTTTTTTTCTCCACTTGCACTGGTTTTCGTCTTTTTCAAAAAAATACGACATTACAATATATTCTATTTCTGTTTGGAAAATGCTGTATCAGAAGGATTTTTTTTCCCACCTGAATAAAGCCACTGATGTCTCTGTTCTGTTACATTATGTGGTCAACTCAGCATTCTTAGTATTTCTAAGAAAAATGTTGCTAGCCATAGTCTTTGGGTTTGCTTAAGAGAAAATAGTACATATGGATAGAAAATTTCATGTGCTGCAACTTAAACTCTACCATATCTTGATGAAGAAGCTGTACAAAACCAATTACGGAAAACTGTTAGGCTCCAAGCTCATAGCAAAGCTTTTCTAGTTGGGCCCAAGTTTCTCCCAGAAGGTCACCAAATCAAGCACTGATAGCCAAATCCCAAGGATAAACCTGTGCTGTACTCAGAAGTGTGGATCTGTGCCCTTGCTGGTGCACTGCCATAGGAGGTCCTAAACACATAACTCCCATTAACACACTGTTAAACACAAACATAAACACACTTCTGTTATGAAGTTGTCTGTATAACCATCACCAAGGGTTTGAACCACCCCTCTTAGCTACCCAGGAGCATTAGCACTTCTCTGTCTCAAAAGATACTGTGTCTGGAAGTTGTCCAGAGGCTGTGGTCATAGTTGCCATATAAACATGTGAAAAAGAGGGATTTTCTACCTGAAAATATTTTTAATCCAAACACTGGAGGAATATTTTGATTTTATTCCCTGAAGGGGCATGAATTGACCAGACTTCCTAATTCTAACAGTCAAATATTAAATTCCTTTAGAAGGGTTATTGCTGTGAAGTCTTCTGCATGGTGGTATAGTGCCTTGTAGATCTAGAATCTTATTCTTGGACTTTCTATAGGTTTGTTTTTATTTTTTTTTTAAATCATGAAAGATTCTGTCTATATCAGAATAAGAATTTTTGCTCTTACTACTTGGGAATTCTTAGGATGGCTACTGAATGGTCCACTAGATCCCTGTTTTGTTTCCTAAATTAGTTTCTAATTGGCTGCAGTTCTCAAAAATATGGTGGTCTAGTGAAACTCATCATCTGCAGTGGTTGAGGTAAGTTATTATCAAAAGTCTATAGCTCCTAGGGAAGTCAGCTGCGTTTGAAGATTTTGTTTTAAAATAGACCATGCCTTTAAAGTGACTTGTTGCCCAGTTTTGTTCAGCTCAGCTGCTCTCAAAGTTAAGTAAAACAAAGTGATTTTTTTTTTTAATCAGTAGACTATGAATCAGGAATACATCCCTAGATAGGAATACAGATACATCATTTACATTTATTGTTTGATTTGCATATTGCAGGTCTAGAAGGCCAACCTCCCTAGTAAAAAAAGAGAATTGACAGAAAGGATTTCTTCCAGGGCTTCCTGGAGCCTTTGATCTGCTTCCACTGTAGAGGAAATATTTTGTGCTGGATGCTTGTTGCCCTGTATAGAGTCTGCCACAGGGAGATCAAGGATGATACTTTAACTATGTGACATTTCTCAGTGCATTCATTGACCAGCTTCTCTTTATGCTGTGGCTTGCAGGTGGTTAAAAATAAAGCCAAGATTGAACCCCAGATTATATAATTAGTTAATAAATAAGAACACAGAAAAGGGAAAAGAGGTCATAAACAAACATACAGGGCTTTGTTTCAGAGTCTGTAATTCATGTTTCTATTGCTAGGATCAATGTAGCGCAAGGAAATTCACATTTGTTTTCTCTGTACATGCGTGGTTTTGACACTTCATCTTGCAAATGTGCATATAGCAGCACCTTTATTTAGTGTTAATGTCAAAACCTAGAGCCTTGCAGCATCTGTGGAATGCCCCTAGAGTTCTTAGAAATAAGGCTTAAAGGAAAAATCATTCTAAATTCTTCTGTTTCTGTAAGTGCAGCATGGAGCAATCAGACTTGTACAAATCCGTTCTATATAGTGCCAGGCAGCAGGAATATAATGCTTTCAACAAATACTTCACTAATATACGATGTTAGAAACCACATATTTATCAAACCTGAGTTGAAACTTTACTTTTAAAAAGAGTGCAGAGGCTTTCTGTTTGTATGTTTTAAGAAGTATTAATATTGTCAGCCATTAGAGGCCATTTATGATGCCTGCCAAAGTCAGAAGATGCATTTTTCCAGTGCATGAAGCTTCTTAAACAGGTAGAGAAGGCAGCCAGCCTTCTGTTTATGCATAGTGGCAGCTGAGGAGCTTTCTCTAAAATAAAATAAATAAAAGATAAAGTGATATACTAAACTATTTTTTTATAGAGAATTTCATTCTCCCCTCTTAACTTTTCAAATGCAAAATATGAACAGGGAAATTTTAATTTATAAATAAATAATTTTTCAACTTCATCAAGGTTTCCAAAGGTTTAGAACAATTTAGAAAAATCATTAAATGTTGTCTGACACTTTTTTTAACCTCAGTTGTAAAAACAGTACTTTCATCACTTAACTGCTTTTTTAACTAGCACAAGACATACAGCATTCAGATAATTGTAGGAAATATCATTTTTTAATAGCTTCTAACTTTTTTCAGCATGCAATCTAAAAACAACAAGAACTATCAAAACTTATTCATACAAAAAAGGCACTTGAATAAAAGCAAGAAAAATCTGTGACATTCATGTCTTAAATGAATTGTTTGCCATTTAAATGAATGTCTGCTGACTTCTTTCAACTCAAATTCCCACAGTTTCTTTTAAACTACTCTGATTGTAGAGTTGTAAACAATTTCCTTTAGACATCTGTCAAACTAGCAGTTGGGATTAGATAATTGCTTAATGCTATGGCATTTATTTAAGGGATTCCCATTACTGCAGTGAAGGCCATGGGAGAAGTTCTAGCTGAATTCCCTTCGGGGGTCTGGAGTGAATGCAGACAGGAGTGGCAGCTGTACTGTCTGTTGAAAAGACAATCCTTTCTCCTCCATCTGTTCCACTCCCAGCCAGCTCCGCTTGGCCAGGTCCCTATCCTCTCTGGGCAGAGAGCACAGATGGCAACCTGTGAATTTTCTCCAATTTAGCTGGAACTAGGTGCCCAGATCTCCTGGGACAGGAGATATTTTCCCACGTATTTTTGAGTCTTTCATGTTTTTTTCCATAGCTTTTCTTACAACTGAAATTTTTGGAGTCTTCAAAAAAGTGGTGAATATTTCAGCAGACTCAGAACTTTATTCTCCCCTTTTTGGACCAATATTCTTACCCTGCTTTAATCCAAGAAATGATCTTGTGCTGGAGATACCCAAGAGAGACACTGATATGCACTGAACAATAAGGAATGCCAACTGTGAGAGTTGTCAGCAGACATCCAAAAGATCCATGAATTTTTAAAATCCTCTCCTTATAGGTCATAACACTTTATTTATTAATATAAATCATTCTAGGGAAAGTGCAGCCTCAGCAATAACCAGAGGTGAACTGAGCTGGCTGGAGCAGCTGAAAATCATCCAGGTTCCTCTCCAATTGTGGGAGCTGCCGCTAGTGAAAAACCTGCTGATATTCACTCCTACTATAGGGTCACATCCTATAAGTTCTGAGAGCTGGTATAGAAGGTACTTCAAGGTTATTTGGAGACAAAAGAATCTGGGTGGCTTTGGAAAAAGTTCTTGAGGCATGTAAAGGGGAGTGAAAGAAGGAGAAACTGATTTGTAAAGCTCCATTAAGAATTTTATCATAAGGACGTTGACAGTCTTATAGCCTGATAGAAAAGCAGAAAATAATTTCTCAAAAAATCAATAAACCCCATGGATGGTTTCAAAAGGACAGAACAGTAATCAAAAAGCTGAAATAGAGGACTGTTTAAGCTCTTAGGTAAAAGGGAACAAGCTGTTAAAATCAAACAGCCTCAGCTTAGTTTTCTATATTACACTATTTTATGAACCTATCCTATTTAACTTTCATAAGATGAAACACTGACAAATTTTAAAAGGGAAATGCAAGACTAAGATAAAATTTTCTGTAATGCTTCCCCATTGATATTTCAGGAAAGTGTTTTAATTAGGTGGGTGAATAAGCAATTAATGAATCCCTGACTAACCTGAGTACCTATCAAAGTGGTTTCTTGGAGGATTTCTTTAACTTTTCCTGAAGTTAATTTGACACTTTCTTCTTTTATTATCAGATTTTAAGTCCAATTAATTATTAAGGAAGAGTTGGGAATATATTTGCTTGCAAAAAGGTGTTTTTAAAGCAGTGAGCTATAACCTCTCCTGAGGAACACAAAGGCTTTGGGATTTACTGAAAAAGTTTTGGAAAAGCTTCTGAGACAGCTCCGGCCTTCTATGGGAGCAATGCAGACAACTGAAAAATGATGAATCAGGTTATCACAAAGTTAGAGAAACTCTTCTATAGATTATACCATTTTTTAAGATTGTAGGCTGAAAATTGTTTAGAAACTTAAAAAAACCCCAACAAACCAAACAAAAAAACCCAACAAAAAAACCCAACCCCCCAAAAAAATCGAAGTAAATTGATTGTGATGCAGGGGTAACATGATTAAAATGAAGAAAACGCACACTAAAGAACTGGATAAAGCCCTTAAAGCACCTGACAAGAACTAGACAGGGGGAAAAAAAACCCCTACAAAACCAAACTCAATAATTTTTAGGTTTCTCTTTCCATATCTAGAGTTCTTTGCTTTATCTTCAGAGCTGGAGAAACGTACACTAGAGCAGGTTAAAAATAGTCATTAATCTTGTGCAGCACTCATGGGGAGACAAAGCATGACCCAAACCTGCAAACCAGATAGACAAAAGAGATAAATTTCCATTGTCCTTTAGTGGCCTGCAGGCCTGCAGAGTGTAGTTTCTCACACTCCCACTTTTCCTCCAAAAGTACTTGAAAAGCTTTTCTGCTTGCATTAATGTAGTGTGAAATCAAATACAAAACATTAAGAATTTTTCAGGGGACATAAATATCTTGTTTGTGCAGTTGGTAACTACTGTTCAATTGTACTTCTTATGTGCCTCTTACAGTTTTTTGGGTTTTTTTGGTTTTTTGGTTTTTTTTGGGTTTTTTTGTTGTTTTTTTTTTTTTTTTTGCCTTCATATGATTGCAGTTGATATGACTTTGCTTCAGAAGAATCTTGATCCTCAAACTGTACATTCCTTGCTTGGGTCCATCTAAGGTTGTATGTGGGTAATGGGATAGGGAAGAGTCACATCCCAGGGAAGAGGCTTAATTTTGAAATGTTGCTGTAGCATATCTAACATCTCTAAAATTTGAAAAGAAATATTCATCCCTCTTGTTTTACAGAGTGCATTTAGTTTAATTATTCAGCTTGTGAAAGGGCAGATAATTTCAGGTTATTTACCAAGCCTCTGCTCTGGCTATTTCTTGAGGGCAGTTTGTTTTGAAGCAAATGTTATGCACGTAAGGTTTGAGGTGGATCACATTAATGATTCATCCATTGAAAGCCTTGAGCTTTTACCTTTGAAGCACAGTATTCCCTGCTATGTTCCACAGTCTTCTGTCAAGCACTGCTTGCACTGTTATTAGTCCCTGAAGGTGGGTAGCACTCCTATCAGTGACACAACGCTGTTTGTTCCAATGACCCCTAGGACAGATAGGACTTATCAGCAGCGTGGAGCAGCCTGCAGGTCTCCAGGCTTTCTGGGCATTGGTGCACTCACGGTTCACAGAGTCAGGTAGAGCTGCAAGGGGCAGTAGTGCTCTGCTAGTCCTGTCTGCCCCTTCCTCTCCTTTCCTGGGGCTCCACCAGTGGCTCTGTGACTTCTGATCCAACCACAAATTCATCTCACAGGTAGATAGATGGAATTTATCTTCAACAGCTCACATCCTAAAGCTGACACAAGGTGGAGGTCAGAAGGCGTAGCTGGAAGTGAAGAGGAAGGTTGCCAGCAGTTGGTTCTTTTACTGATGCAACCAAGACATCTCAGCTGCAGGATGAGATGTACTCGAGTGGAGGGGCTTGTTCTGGAGCTGCACAACTGAGGGGGGGGCTGGTTGCAACCAGCTTTCTCACCTCTGCAGGACATTTCCTCATGCAGGGACAAATCCTTGGAGCCTCAGCATGCAGCCTATTCTCCAGAATGACATGCCAGCCCCTGTTTATATGGGGCTTATCAGCCACAACAGAAGCATACCGTGGTTTTCCAGACTCGCTTTTCCCAGCTAGTTGCCAGCTGAGATAAATGGAGGAGTTTTTCAAGTTGCACCCATTCCAAAAGGGGAGAAGGGAGGAGAGATAGGAAAAAAACAAAAAAAAACCAAACAAACAAACAAACAAACAAACAAACAAAAAAAACCACCAAAAAACACCAAAACCAAAGCTGCAATTATCAGGTTTCTTATAAGTCTGATAGATCAAGCTGAAGGAAAAAAAATAATTTACTTCTCCTACAGTTCTGGGAATTGCAGTGAGACTTGACCAATTCCTTTATAGGCACCACAGGATGCCAATCAACATTGAACAGGCTCTCAGAACCACTTCTGTGATGCCCTGCTGCGGATTTGTTTCAGCTCTGACTGTGAAGGCTTGTTCTTTCAAGTGTCTTTGTTCCACATCCTGTCTTCAGAGTCCAGAAAATCAACAATATGCAGCTACATCTGAAGGCTGCCACACCAGGGCATGACCAAATATATTTATGAATGAGACTGTAATTCTTGCCTTGGTGAGTTGAAGTTTGACTGAGTGTTGTTTACATAGGTTGTGGTGTTCTAATTCATGACAGAAGTTGTTGACTTTTGAGTGTGCCACTGAAGTTTGAAAGCAGCAACTTTCCATACGCACATACATAAAATTGACGTGAGGTTGCAACTGAGAATGTAAAACAGCAACTTAAACCCCAGGGTAATAAGTGAAAGAAAGTTCCAAGTCTATGATAAATGTAAGAAAGCCAGACATGTTAAGATACAGGTAATAAGCTAGATCTTCCAGAAACCTTACCTTTCTAATAAAGATAAAGTGCTAGAAGGACTAAAAGCAAAATGTTAATGGACTTTAATAAGCAACTTACTGAGACTATAAATACTACATTAATTTAATCATTAACAGTATAAATTAGCACGATCTCAGGCAAAGTATATATTTGATTTTTTTAAAGGGATTTTTTTGGTTTTTTTGTATTCTGATCTTTGCAATGCTTGCAGTATTGAGCAAAGTATTACCTACCACAGTAAAGGACCCTTTTTTTTTCTATACAGTTTTTAGATGCACACTTTTCTGAACCCTTTTCCTGCCTCCAGCCTTTCAATTCTCATTTTCTGTAGGAAAACTAGGACATAACCTTCCAGATAACTTTCTGTCGTTTCATTGTACTGACACTTGTCCTTCTTATCTGTTTGCTCAATACCCTTTTCACTATATGGGTATGCTTCTAATGTCACACTAAATCATGACTCTCTGCCCTTCTGGGCAGCAGCTGGATCTTAATTTGTCAGTGGGTGACCACTTGTGGAGATTTAACTAGTACAAAACTCACTCTAAAGGCAGAATGGGTGATGCTTGAGTAAAATTGTATTAACATTAGGTCACAGAGCCACTGAAGTCTCCAAGGAAAGGTTTGAATACAAACCAATTCACCTAGGGTCTGCTTCTCTTTTTATCTAGCTTGCAATGCAAGTTACATTGAGTGTCAGGTTCTATGATATCCATTTATTTATTTCTAAGCAAATATATTCTGAGAGGCAGTTTTCTTCTGCAGATGGATGTCTTTGTGTTGGCATTTCCTGTTTATTTTCCCACATTTAATTTTCTTGTAAATCTGAAGTTTACAGTTGATGCTATGAGATCAGAACTGGTTATAATATTTAAATAGCACAGTGAGTACACCTGGAAGTCAAAGTGCACTGACATCAGATCACCTCAGCAAATCCTTTATGCACAATGAAAGCCCATTTCAAAGCAGTTCACTTTTTATAAAATAATTAATTTTTTTAATCAGCTTCTCTGACTTATATACTGAGATACCTATAGGAATGAGGCCTTTATTTTTCCAACCAACCCTCTGCTATTTAAAAAAAAAAGCTAATTTAGTTTTTGGCAAGACAGAATTGGTTATATGTATGGTGAAATATGCTACATTCACATTATGTTAACATATAAATCTTTTATTTTTAATGGATCTTAGGTTTTTTCAAGTCCTTTAGCTCTGCACAGGTGTGTACCTTTTCAATTAAAGGTCAGAGGCACCTTAGAGCCTTTCATGGATGGTGGTAGAATTTTACCAGATTTTGGTGTTGTGCTTATTTTTCAAGCCACCATTATTTTTCTTACTGTTTATGTAAGAAAGTTGAATAAGTTCTGATTAGTTTGAAGATAGGAGAGTTAGTGAAGCTGAATAGCTGTCTGAGCCAAAAAGAAATGCTGCCAGGAGTGAATGATTCTTTGGAAATTGTTTTGAAATGTTCGACCAAAATTCATGTCATAGATGTATTTATCATTTATTTAAGCTAGCAATGGAAAAACAAAAAAGACATAAAGGACTGAAATATGGCAACATGATTAATAGTTTAAGGGGGGGGGGGGGGGAAATCACAATTTTTCACCAAAATAAGCAAAACAGATTCTAGTAGGCATGCTAGATTATCAGAATTGCCTGCTATATGCATCTTATAAATCTAGGAGACACATATTTTACACAGTTTCTGCAGATTTTTAATGTAGAAACTAAACTCAGTTCAGGAACATATTTTTGAACTCATAATTTTTAGGTCATTGCATGAGGTTCTAAGTTAAAGCCCCTTATCCATTCCCTCCTTCAGAGATAAAATGGCACTTGGTGCAACCTTTGCTATGATGTGCCCTACTCACATGTGTTTATTGAGGCATTACAAAGAAGCAGCCATAGCAGCCACTGTACAATGCAACACAGCTGGTTATCATTTCTGAATCCATGTGGATGCAGGGACAAAAATTACAAGTATCTTCAGTACTGTAGCAATGTGATTTCTCAGCTTGTTATACTGCTCTCGTTTAATAAAGATAATTTTTAAGCAGCAGTTCATATAACAAGTTCTTTACTGGCAGGGTCCCTGAGCCCTGGGATTTCTGGCAGGAAAGCTGGTGACATTGCTTATGGCACCAAACAATCCAGATCATATCCAAGATAATATGTAAGAAGAATACTGAGAGGGTTCTCGGAAGCTTGTTTTTATTTACTCTTCCTCTTGTCTTTGTCTGACGTCAGGCTTTCTGTCATTTAATGTATGGAATGATAGGGCTAGCTTGTCTGTTCCAAATTAGACCATTTAATCCTTTTACTTTTTGAAGTTCCCAGCTTATGGCTAACTGCATACTAGGAAAAAGTTCAACCAATACTTTGTGAATTTAAAAAAGGCGGCATTTGAATGAAAAGGGAATTGATGATTAATCTAGGCAAGTGGTACAGAGACTATTTTTGAGGTAACACTACATTTGGGAGTAAAAAAATTCAGTACTGGCTTCTACTGGATATATAACATCTTCCAAGCTGTGGAGTTCTGCCACACCTTCTCTTTTGTTTTGCACACTGTGCCAGGCAAGCAGAAGGAGCCCATAAGCTTTTCAGCACACATTATTGCTGGGAACAATGACTCCTTTTATAAAAGTCACCTTTTGTTTGAGGTAGATAGAAACAAAGCCAGTTGCAAAGTAATTATAACCTGAAAGGAAATCATGCTGGATTGTGATTCTAGGGTATTAAATGACTGTCACAAAGTTGGAAGGTGTGCTTGCAAAGGAGCCCCAGGAATTCCCTTGAGGTTTCCTGGGAATTCATGGGTAGGTTCAATGTTATCATGCTGTATTCTCCTGCTACTGCCAGCCCTCTGTTTCCCTACAGGCAGAAGATGAATCCAGAGTAGTCAGGGGACCCAGAGTTGGCAGACAAGGCACCAGAGTTTTCTGGTTTGGGTGTCTGAAGAATTAAGGGGCACATACTTTCTGTGTGCCCTGGGAGGTCCAGCAATCGTGGAGTGACTCAGAATTTCTGAATTAGCCACTTGAGTTTATGTTCATACACTTAAGTGTGTAGGTTTAGCATGCAGTTTTGGCACAGAGTTTTATTTCCTCAAGAAACAGGAATGCATCAGCAGCAGGTCTGCTGGTTTGTGTATCATATTTACATAAGTGGAGGTTCACATTTAGGACAAGAGGACACAGGCTTTAGCTGTGCCAGGGGATGTTTAGATTGGACATAAGAATAAGTTCTTCACAGAAAGGGTGATTGGGCTTTGGAATGGACTGCCCAGGGAGGTGGTGGAGGTGTTTAAGAAAAGATTGGAGATGGCACTGAGTGCCATGGGCTAGTTGACAAGATGGTGTTCAGTCATAGGTTGGACTTGGATGATGTCAAAGGTCTTTTCCTACCTAGCTGATTTCTGTTATCCTGAAATGACTGCCATGAATTCATGGGACTGACTTACATTCAACAGTAGGTAATGATCAAGGGTAAGGAAAAAGAAGGAGTAAACTTGAATAAATAGGAATGAGACAAATGAGTTAAGTTGGAAAAGCAGAAAGAAATAATGTTCCTTTGGAAAATTACTAAAATGATCTATGGAGAGTGATATTGTTGAAGAGCCACTGTAATTATGTAAAGTAGACAGCAAAGCCAGGGAGCTGTCACATGTTTTATCAAACTGACTAATTTGCTCTGTCATGTCTAACAACGTCTTCATTTTACATGGTCCGTACAGGCATGCCATAATGCATGTTGCCTTCATATTATAAAGTTTTTTTCCTTTGCATTTAGACCAACATTATAATCTATCTCCTTTGTTGTCAAAAGACTGCTGATAATGTAGAAATAATTAAAAGTTTATACAAGAAACATTCATCCTTCATTTTTTGAAAAGATTAAACTCCTATTAGAGGTTTTCATTCTCTTTTTGATTAGAGCTGCCTGTTCCAGCAAGGGCTTGTGAAATCATTTCAGTATGATCAACACTCAACTTTCAGCCAAATGTCAGACTGAGAAATATTTGAATGCTATAACTGTTTATCAGAAATCAGTATTTTGAATATTAGTTTCTCTCAGGCTTTTTGATCCTTGACCTTCACTACTTATCTATTTATATATTTATTTGCTGTCAATTAAGTTTGTTCTTAAGTTTATGGTAAATTAAAATCACAATGTATAACTGCCCTTTGTCTAGCAAGGATGGAATATATGCTGAGACTAGCACTATATAGAAAATACAGTGTATAATTGTAAATACGCGTTTATATGTATAAATCAGGAAAGAATCCTTTATGAAAGAATTCCTTAATACAACTCATACTTTTGGTCTTTGAAGAGCTTTAAAATCAGAAATATGTGCTGAACTCCATATTAAAAGGTCTGTTATAAGTGTTCCAGTATCAAAAGCTCTGCAAAACAGGAAGTGTCAAAACTAAGGTGACTTGTGCATGTTGACATATAATCTTGATGCTTGACAACCTCACTGCAAAGAGCAGCTTGAGGAAAGATGACAAGAGTAATTCCTTTGAACTGTTAAAGCCTTTCTTACCTCTACTGCTCTCAGTCCCTTTTTCCTCCCCCAGCCCCATCATCCGCTGTGCCCTCTCCACATTGCTTCTTTTTCTGCTTTAATTTTTCAATTTGTTTTGAAAGACATCAAAAGTTTACTGTCAAGGTAATCTTTCAAGAGCTGGAGAGGGGCAGCCAGCTCTGACTGGCGGTGCTCTTGCAATCTGCCGTGCATTCTGCCAGGGTCATGCTGTAGCACACCCACTTCCAAACTTCATTATTGTTCTGTTTTCCTACACAGTGCTCCAGCTAAGCAGAGGAAGAAACTCTCTTCTTTCATATGCTCCTCCTCCTTTGTCCTGTTAAGAAGGACAAATCAGAAAATAAACATTACTCTTTACAGGAGCTTTGCAACATTTGCATGTGAACCACATAATCTGAGCATTGAAGCAAAACTAGCACTGTGTGGTTACAATTTGTGTGGGAGCAAAATCTGGCTGCTATTTAGGTATTTCAAAAGCAGCTGAGCTCTGTCCAAACTCAAAATTTATTCTGAGTGTGCTGACCATGAAAACCTGGCAACGTAGTTAAAACTCAGATCAATGCATCAGAGATAGCAGATAATAATCTGCTTCTAGAGTCACCAGACAGATCCCACAGTATCACAGATCTGGGTTTCATCTGCTATCATCAGATAGTTCAGTGCTTCCAGGTCACTCATAAACTTCCCAATCCTTTAGGCAGGAGGCTCTGATAAAGAGGGCAGGAAAAGAAGCAAGGCAGCAGCAGTGGATGAGTGGTGCCTGCAGATGCTTCAGCTGATCTCCTCCTGAGTCATTCCAAAGAAACTATTTACATGTCTAACCTACAAATGTGAATTCTTAGACATCATATGGGAATCTGATAAATAAGGGTTAGGAGGCAGGAATATCTGCATCATAGTGAAATACTTCAGAGTAATCCAAAAATCCATGATTTTGGATGTCTTTGAAGAACAGAGCCCATATTTGCACTACAAAGTAAAGTCTCTAGCTTCCAGGAGCAGTGTTTATACTGAACACTCCAGTAACATTTCCAGAAGAGACAAGAATTGTGTGTCATGCCACAAAACTTTGGTAACTTAAGGGCCATAAATATATATCAGCACAACTTTTACATCTGTTGTAATGTCTCTTTTTGTGACCAGAAGCTCAGTTGTTTAGGGTTTGGAAAATGAAATTAGTATTCTCTGTGTGGCTACGCACTCTTTGTGTGTAGCTTTTGCATTTAATAAAAGGAAATGATATAAAAAAAGTCTGGGCTGTCATTCTCAACTTTGTACATGACCCTTATGAAAATAAGGGAAAAAACCCACCAATTTTTCTATTGTGTTTCTAAGGCGAATTCATAACTAAAATGAAAAAAAAAGAAACTTATTCCTGGAATAAGCCAGTGCAAATAGCCATAGGACCTTTCTTTATTTGAACAACACTCCACCAAGTTTCTTTACAAAGGCCAATTACAGTTGCTATATCCAATCTTGTTTGCTCTGCCAACTTGTAGCAATAGCTGTCACAGTTTATGTTATGAATACTACACTATGACAAGGTCTGAATATCCACAAAAATATCCAGCATACACTGCCTAGTTCTCTTTGCAGACAGAAAAGGAAAATGTTAATGCCAGTCCATTCTTCTTTATCAGTGGATTGTTTTAGAAATGAAAGGAAGGTGCACAGTCCAAGTCCTTATTCCTGCTTGTTGTCTATAGGCAGCAGTCATGTGCTTGTTTTATGTTACTCCATGGTGTTTGGATGACTTAGTGAAATTAGAAAAGAAATGCTGTATTGTTTCAAAATATATGTCTTGTAAAATGTTTGCATAAGTGTATGACAAAAATATATTCACCTCCAAATGGAGCTTTAAAATTTTGTCTTCCCAGGACATTTGATATAACTGTGTGGGAGAAGGAGAAAGGAAGAAAAGAGTGCATGCAGAAGGCAGTAGGTTTTATGCTAGTGTCCTTCCAAATCAGTTAAATGAAAACTTCATAATCACACAGGAATTAGGAGTATGACTCCTAGTCTGGAAAGCAAATTTTAGCATAATGTCTGGCAGGGGATGGTTTAGGATGTGGTTAGAGGGGCGGAGCTGTAGGTAGAAGTTGTACCTTAGTGAATTACTGATGAATAATTCTGATAATGCAACAAAACTAATTATTGGTTTGTGATGTAAACTGTAAAATATAGGTTTTTGCTTGATGATGCAAACAAGGCTTGACACTGATGAAAATTAATTTAGACTGGAGGGAGCAATTTGAAATTGAATTTGAAAATTCAAATTGAATCAGAGCTGGTTTAAGTTGCAAAATTTGTAGGGGAGCTACAAAGAGGTGTCTTACTAACGTGAACATCAAACCAGGTGATGTTAAAATGGATTACAGTCTTTTAGCCCATTTTCCAAAGTCACACATAAGAGGCTATATCAACTGTATGTATACTCTTACATCCTTAGTTGTGATTATTCATGCTCATCTTGGGATTTCAAGGGCTATCAGGAGAATGATTATTCTTCAACTCCCAGCACCCATCTTCCAAATAACCCCTAAACAGGGCAGAAAATTAATGGCAGCTCCTTTTTCTTTTGAAAATGACATGTTTGCGGAGTCCTGTGGAAATAAAATACCCTGAATAACTTTAATTTCCTCTAGTCTTTGCTGCCATTTACAGGACAAATCAAGGAAAGGAAAGATTATTGGGACTAGATTTTACTTTAGGTTACATCAACTTAAGCTTGGAGTGACTACTGACTTCCTAGTAAGATTGCTCAAAATTTACAGAGATACAAATCAGAAAATAAATTGACTCATAAGATTGCATGTCCTATTTTATTTTTTTAATAACCTAGAGCTTGTCTTGACACTACTTTGAAATTTACAATGCAATTCAGAGCAATTAATGTCAATGTAAAAATAGCAGTTTCAAGCCTTGAAGGTGATTTAATCTCAGTTTAGGTATTAATTGTTTTTCATTTAGTTTTGCATTGCTACTTTGTTTTTTAGAGTCACCATGTTATTTCAATTTCAGCAATCAGGTACTGAGCAATACTGCTTATCAGACTTCACTTTGCAGCAAGCTAACCAGAGGTTTTGTCAGCCTGATTCCTAAATCCCTCTAAAAGCAGGCAATCAGTTCAACAGATAGTAGTAAAAAACAGAAAATATTTAAGACATTTTGGTGGGGTTTTCCCATCAGGCACAACTTAAATTGGAAACACTGTCTTCATTGCTTATCTTCTATATGAGAACAAACTGAATTATTCTTTTAATGAAAAAGTCTTCGTGTCCTGAGAAAGAACTGGTTATTTTGATTGTGGCAGTTAAAGTTAAGTGATGTTTTAGATGAGCTGGTATATTATAGACTCCATTTGTGTTTGCAAAGGAAAATTTGACATTTAAAAGAACTTCTGGATTATTTAGCACTTACTGCTAATAACCAGATGAAAAATAATAACAGAAGAGCTGTTAAAATAAAATGTAGTCTTCCTATTTCTGATTTGGAGCAAGACTTAAATATAGTCACAGTTAATAGTTATAGCCCCAGGAAAGGAAGCCAGAACATAAGCATTTTAAAACTTTGTTAGAAAACTGCATTTTCTTAATGTTCTCCTGCTTCTGTAGAGGCATGGGAATCTCCAGGGGAGAAGGGGGAGGGAGGATGTGGGCAGCAAGAGAAGAAATATTTGTTTCTCAGGAGGTTAATCTGATTAATCAGTTTTAATCACAGCTCAGAAGACTTGTCATTCCACATCTGAAAACTGAACTCAGAAATGTGTAACTATGCCTTCTCTTCATTTGAGACAAAAGCAGAGATGACAGGTTTTACCACCTTCCACGTGTTAGAGAAGCACCATGAAGATTTAGGAAGCTTTTTTCCTTTGGCTGGAAGCATTAGGTCTGTTGTACATTGAAGGCACAACTGCGCCTGGAGTTATTGCAGACACAGTCATAGGGTGGGCCAGCACTGCAGGGAGCTACTGTAGAAATAGAGAGCAAAGGAATGGTCTCTCACTCACTAAGACCCAGTTTGCTGTCAGAGAGCCTAATATAGCAGCACCATCAGTCACAACTGTTCCTAGGGTTTCTAAGATTTTCATTGCACGATTTTGCCAATATTTCTATGTAAATAAAGAAAATCCTACAGAAAAAACTCAAGACTAGTCAAATGAAACTGTGACATTCCAAGCAAGCCTGGCTGAATATGCCAGCCTTCTCACTTCAAAATAAACTATAACTACATTCTCAAGAAACAAAATTCAGAACTTGTGGATGCATTCATGTTGTAATTTCAAATTAGAATTCATTGTAATTGTATTTTTTTAATATAATTTAATTTTTAAATTTAACTATATTTTTTAATTATAATTAAAATTACACTTAATTTTTGCTATCACAGTTCTGGTTTTCTCATTTTAATTATAAATTTCCGATTACCTCTCATTAATGTATGATAAAATATTTGAAAGCTGAGCAGGCTTGGTGTTGTTTGTGGTTTTTTGGGGGTTTTTAAATTTATTTCATCTTTGACAAGGTGATAATTATATGAAGCTTGAGTATCTTTGGAAAATATAATAAATGAAAAACAGTACTTTTATCATGTATGTAACAACCCTAATACAGATGTTATACTCTTATCTGGATGTTTTTATCTTAGAAACTTAATATGCTCTTAATATGCTTCACAGACATATGTAAGCTGCTTACATTGTGTAAAAGATGATAGCAGTTTATAGAGATAAAATCTGTTATTGTAAAAACTAGTACTGTTTTGGTACTCTTTTGGTATTCTTTTAGAAAAACTGCATTTTTGTTAACACACATTTGGTTAGTGAATTAATGGAAATATTCACTTGGGATAAAATAAATCTCTGTTGAGAAGACTAATACAGCTTTAGGAAAAAATTTAAGTCAAAGTCTTATTGGGACCTGGCTGCTGCATAAACCTTTTTCCCTGAGCAGTTTTTTCACTCTGAAAACATAGCATACAAGCATGTATGATTTTGACATTGAAGGGGGTTTAAAATTAAAATTGTATGTCTCTATTTCTGTTTTTAGTTTGTGTTTTAAAATCAAGAAGTGGAGAAATCCCTGAGGTGTGGAAAATCATTGTGTATACAAAACCTCTATAGTGCATTTTTTGCAAGGACAACCTTAGATGTATCAAGTACAGCAATTTTAATACCTGAGCTGTTGTTAAAATTTCCTTATGCATATTTTTTTTTACAATTAGATTTACTGTTTTGGGACCTTAAGGTACAAGTCTTCCTTGAGACTTAAGGAGTATAATATGGCTGCTATCTATTTCCACTTTTTGCAAAAAAATATATTCTGAGTCTGCTGGAGGTGTGTTGTTTCTTATTGCTTCAGGCTCTACAGCCTCCTAAGGAGGCACTGTGCTGAAAGAGCACCACAGGCATTGGGTTTCCTTAAGCTGAGACACTCACCTCCCCAACTCTGCTCTCCACAGATCATGAATTAATCTCTTGCTTGCCGCCTGGGGTGTTTTAGACATATCTACAAGCTTCCTTGGCTGCCCTTTCCTCCTTGACTTCTCCTCAAATATAGATTTAAAAGTGGATTGATGCAGAAGTGTTTTCCCTCCTTATCTTCTTCAATGCCCTCCACTTCATAACAGCCCTCAGTGCAGGGGGTGCTCACCTTCACACTGCCTGTGGGAGCAGTCCCTGGTAAGTCCCAGTATGGTGCTTATGTTAGCTATTTGCTAAAGTAGGGGAAAGTTTAAGCTAGCCCATACCTTGTGATTGAGTTTCAGCCTTATTTAACATCAATATAGGCTCAAATGTATAGGAAAAACCTCTGGGTCCCTGCTGAAGTGAAATTAGCGTGAAGGAAGAAAGATACAGAAATCTTGCACGACATATCAAAATTGAATTCTTTCTGACTCTTATCCCCAGCAACATTCTCCTCATAAATTCATTTTGCTTACCAAAATGAAGTCTTTATACCAGTTTTGACTATAGATCTTAGTACAGTGTACAGAACTGAGTACCCTGAATATATTTATTAACCAAATAAATACTGTTTCTTTAGGACTAGAATGACTTTTCTCTTGGCTTGCTTTCACTCACAAACCTCTCTCTCTGACTCTTATATTTCTTCTCTTCCTGAAAAACCTGTCAGAGACTGATAAAACTTATGTCTAGTGATATTTTAGACTTTTCAATTCATTCTGTCATGGGATCCAGTGATTCTGCACCTCCTGTACTCTTGTCAACTTTTGTACATAAGATGCCAGTGACACCCAAAAGAGGCACCTCTCTTATGCTGTTAGTGTTCTGATATTATAGATTTATACTATAGATTTATGTATGCCCAAGTCCATATGACTCAGTTCAGGACATGGGTGTGTGAGACTGCCTGGATACTTTGTAAATGGCAGAATTTCTGCAGCTGATTAAAGAGACAACCCTTTTCTTTAGTTTTTGTCGCTGTTTGGTAGGCACAATGTAGAGCTACATCTGGATGTGAGGCTGATTGCTGCTTTATCAACCCCACTGACAGATGGAAAATTGCCATTTGCTCTGTTCACTGTGGTAAAATCTGGGGTTTTACCACAGATGCCACGTCCATTTGAAAGGTAATTGAGTATCTGTTGGATAAATGGATTTGTCTAATTCTGAGGTGTTGTGGGCTTCTGAAACACAGTATCCAGCCTTGGCTCGCAGTAGCAGACTAGGCATAGGGAGAGCAGTCAGCCCTGAGGGAAAAGCAGACAGCTTTCTTCAAGTGCTTTTAACTGATGTTCAGGCCTGGCTTTCCCTCACTCTGCGTGGTTTGTTGGGTGGAGAGGACTGCAGAACAAAATGGGTGACAATTGTTCATGAATGTTCAAAACTATAGCAGTCATGCAGTGTACTCACACGAGATGGTGAGATGCAGTGAAGTAGACCCTCCAACTCAGGTTGTGAGCTGTTTCCTAAATATTTCATATCCTGAAGGGCTCTTCTTGCCTTTCTGAAACCTTCCTGAGAGGAGTCACACACTTAAAATCTTCTAATGACTGTTTCAGCAATAAGTAGTATTTTACAGTAAGTATTTTACCCTTTGTAATCCCTGAAACTGGCTGTTATGTGCAGCAGAGTAATGGGAAAGAGAGCCACTCCTGATGTGAGGGATCACTGGTATCCAACTTTTCTTTCAAAGATTCCAGTAAAGGTGCTGACCATACTTTAGGAAATGTTGCAGATCCAAATCATATGGATTGCATTTGAACTCGCAACCTCAGTCCTTAGCCAGAGGTCAGTCAGTGTTCTCATCAAGTTTACATCACATTTCATCTCCTGGTAAATCTCTGGAAATAAATGTCATCTAGTCAGGCTACTCATCATCTGCTCCAGGTTAGGCTTCTATATTACAATGTCAATTGATATCCTTAAAGTAATAGACTACCACTTTTTTCATTTTTGCCATTTAAAAAAATATGGATGTAACTAATCTGCCCACAGTTTAGCACCCTACAGTGTTGATGGCAAACAAACTACATTCTCTTTCTTTGTTTCACAAATAAATAGAAAATATTATTGAAATAGTTGTTTTAACAGAGAGGATTACAAATGTAACATCATTGGACATTTTGTGACTATTCTACTGTTCTCAGCCATTATTATTTGCAGCACGGTCTTTCAGTTTTTATTTTTCTTCAGTTTGGGAATAACTTGTTTTTGTAATTGATCCCTGCAGGGATTTTGTTTCTCAAGCTTCCTTTTTAAAGGATATTTCCAATTAGGCCAGCAGTCTGTTTATATGCTGGCATAAAAGAAGCATGCCACTTTCAGTAGAATGAATCAATTTTAAACTGTGAAGAAAATAGGTTAAGGATGTATAAGATCAAAGTTTTTAACAAAACTATCAAGAAATCTTGTCACAAATGAAAAAAAGTCTTCAGTGAAGAAAATCTTTTTAAGAATTTAGTCAGAAATCTAAAGCACTCAGTACGCAGACTCCAAAGCACAGATATGTTCATAATTTTTGGTTTAAATATACTGAGAAGAAATGCAGTGCAAAACTAGGATAAAATGGTTTTGTTAGTGGTGGCTGTTATTTTTCTATGAAGAACCACAGTTAAAAATACAATTTTATGCTCTGATGACACGTTTCTAGTACTGGGGGGAAAGGCAAGTAGGAGTGAAGGAGTAGCAAAACTTACCAGATGCTGAGCATTTTGTCTGTGGGCATGCTAATGAAGGATAACTCTTATAACTTTTTTTTTCAGGATGAATATATTTTGCTTAAAATGATTTATTACTGCATTATTCTACTTTCATCAAGTTTCATATATAAAGGACAATAGAGCCTTTACCTAGACACTCAGTACATTTCCTACTTAGTTTCAAAATACAGCTGTGCTAGTGTTTAGAAACAAGAGTACTATCAGCAGCTAGAGATAATTCCTATAAATAAACTATTTTCTTTTTTGACAGCCATATGAACTTAGTAAAACTTTGTATTCACTTTCTGCACTCTGTAATTGCTGTATTCAAATGTCATTTGCAACACAGACCATCGTTTATAAAGTTTTCATTAATGCAGTAGTTTTATTGATGCAAGTGTATTTTGCTAGTTGTCTTCAGTATTGCTTTGCTTTAGTTTTAAAGATAAGCTGTATGTAATAGTACTGATATGACTGGAGTTTCAGAATTGCCTTATAGTTACTTTTAGTGATCATCCTTTACTTACTTCATTGAATTTGCAAAGGTCATTTAAATGATTCCTCTCAAAATATGAATCCTCAAGACCTAGTAATTAAAATTAGTCTGTGGTCTAAACCTTTGTCTTGACAGACTAATTGAAGTATAACTCAGGGTAAGAACACATGGTTTTATTGGATTGTTCCACCAGCTTGTTTCCAGATTCTGAATCATGTCTCTGATGTAGGTCCTATCCATGTAATCTGGATTTCTCATATTCACATGAGGCAAGTGACCAGCATTTTCCAGGATTCCTGCTGTTTGTGTGTGACTCTGATGCATGAGGGCTGTCGTTTGACTGAGCTGATGCAAAAGCAGAGCTCTCACCCTTCTGTAGTCTCCTGCTGGCTGGTCAGCTGAGTAACAGGGGTGACACACCACCCACAGTGCTGTGACACTTCCATTCACATCCTTTCACTTCACCTAAGTAAGATGAAAAGTATCTCTGCCTTTCTGAGCTGACATCTTCACCTCTCACTCTCTCCTAGTTATTAAGCTGTGGCAGAGACAGGTTTTCAATAACTCCTCACTTCGACCAGTCAAATAAAATTGTATATATTCTGATTGCATTCCTGAGGTTTTCACAGCAATTTCAGCTCCAGTTGAGAGAAAAAAAAGCCCTGATCTTCATCAGTGGATACAGTCCAAAATGATAGTCCCTCGATGTCCCTACTCCTGCTACAGAAGTGGTTTAGCTCTCATTATCCTCATTGTTCAGTTCTTCTTTCAGTAGAGCTTCATGTCTCAGCCTGGCTATCCTATAGCACAAGCTGCATCTGTAGATTTCAAAGCAACAGGATTTTTTTATGCTGGATGTAGTCTAAGTGTTCATTGGTGGAAACAATTATTCAAATTACTGTTATTAGTACTTTTGCACAAATGCAAGCAAACCATAATTGACTAAAAAAAGCCCTAAAGGAATAAAAGTATTTTTCATCGGAAATGAGAACTGACAATCTCCTACAAACAGAAAAGGGCACAAAAGATGTGGTTTCTGTGAAAAGTTGTTGTAAACCTTTTTTATTGTAGATAAGAGACCTTCAGAAGATGAAAACTTTAAAACCTGTGATCACATTTTTATTGAATTTCAGGTGTGAATGTTGTGAAGTAAGCCTTTTTCATTACAGTTGTTCCTGATACAAATAACATTTGATCTGGCAAGGTAAATATGTCCTCAGAGTCTATAATAACAGGGAACAAGCCTTTAATTTCTCTAGTACTGGATTTTTCCTTTGCAAAACATTTAGGTGACAAACATATCCTTCCCTCAGAATAAATTTAAGAACTATACATTTTTCTATACTTGAAAATACTTTAGACAGCTAAAACTCATTGGACTCTCTAGACCACCTCTTTGCTAATACAAGTTTTTTTCTTATAGTACTTCTAACTTGCCAGTTTCATCTGTTTAGGTTATTTGCCATTTTGGCATTTTGAGAACTTGCTCTAGAGCTTCAAATGTATCCTAAAAACCAATATTTCATGGTGCCAGATGTCATAGTGTAACCCCAAGCTGTAACCAGGACACCAGGAAATAATCTTCCCTTTGCTCAGATATAATTGAGTACCCTCTTTATAACACTAAATAAAATCCTCCCTTTCTTGGAGCTGCACTGTTGGGGTTTTGCCCCTGCTGTCAACCTCTTCATTATTTTTGAGACACTTGTGCTTCATTCTTGTAAATAATTTATTTGAAGATGTAGACACAACCTGTGAGAATAATGTTTCACTTCTTCTGTTACAATTTCCAAAATTATTTGGTACCCTTCTACACTTTAAATATTGCTCCTGTTGTTGTCATCTTGCTTAAACGATATATTTCCTCGCTCTCTTCCCATAAGTTAAGGACTTCTACTCCTCAAACTTTTCTATTTATTCTCTTTAATCTTTAGTTATTTTGTAATTCATAACTAAAAGGTAAGTTCTTGTATTGGTAAAAAAAAAAAAAAGTCTTTTTTTTCCTTCTTTTGTTCATATGTCAAAACTTCAGACGCCTGAAGGAAATTTCTCTCTTAACTGCAATATATTTTATTACTACTGCTGAAGTAGTGTGAGGCAAATAGCTCCCATGCAGGCTTAAAGTGTTAGGGATATCAGGTTCTGCAGAATCAATTTGAAAGTCTTAGCTTGAAATCTTTTCCTGCTTGAAATGTTTTCAGTTCACCTGTTAAAAAATTATTTTAATAAGATTAATTCAAATAAAAAGAAACACATCAAAAGATGATGTCTCTCCAAAGTAATTTATTTTTGTAATTTCTCTAAATTTCAGGGTTAATATTGTGAACCACCAAGTTCATTTGTATATTCAATATTTTATTATTAAGATTATGATGTGTAGAAAAATTGTAAAAAAAAATTCTCAGAAGGATGATTGTTTTTAATTCTTTCTCATTTCCAACTAATTTTTTTTTATATATATACTCTGATTCTGTAGTCTCAGATTTGTAACTGATATTCCATTATGGAAGTCAAAATCAATAGCATAGACAACTTTTTTTTCACATTGGCAGTTGCACAGATATTTGTGAAATATTTTTCCTGATCTGCGCCAGGGGGTTTTCCAAAAGATGCTACTGGGAAGCATTTTGATAGTTCCGAGGGACTATCCTTTGTTTCTGCACTGATTTAGTAAAGAAGTTAATGCAGTATCCTATAGCAATGACTGAGTATCCATTTTCTTTCTATTATTTTAGCCCTTGCCCACAATTTACTTGTTGCCCAGCATATAGAATTCTGATTCATTAACAAATGTGAGAAAAGAACCTTACTATTTTTAGTCAGATAGGTTTTTCTATGAAATTCAATTCCAAGCATTTGTCAAAGTAGTTTTGCTACAAGTATGTGTGTTTTATATAGAAAATATGCAAAAATACTTTTTTGATACTAAGAGTTTTCTAACTCAAATACTTAACTTCTTGGGTAGTATTCTGACTCACTGGAAACCTGGAAGACAATCTTTTTTTTTTTTTTTTTTTTTTTTTCCTGTAAAAGTACAATTTCTGAGAAGTACAAATGTTTGCATTAAAACTTTCTGTAAAAGTATTGTCTTGGTAAAAATCAATATGAATTTTTCAGGTAGATTTTACTCTTAAGGTGGTGACCTGATTTCATTTTCATCTGGACTCAGTATGCCCTGGAAATTTCTTGCCTCTGAATTTTGAGGCAGCTGTACTAGCCAGAACACAAAAACAGAACTTGCAAACACTGCATGGCTTTATTGTCTGTGATAGAGATGCAAAGTGATGTAAGTCATTGCAGTCCACTAAAGGTGGGCAGAATTAAATACCACACCATGTCAGAAATTCCTTTAGGAAGAGAACGTTCATATTTCACTTATGTTTGGTTTCTGGTTGTTTAATTAATTGACAGTGTTTGCTACAAGAGGAATTTGCAGGCAAAATTAAATTGTATATGCTGCTGTAATAGAAATAAAAAGTATGTGTTGATTGAACTTTTCCCTAGAATTCTGTAAAGTTTCAGTAAGCATTTTTACTCCTGACCAATCATTGCACATACCTGTAGATTGCAGTCTGACAATTGTTGTTATCGGGGAAAAAAGCAGCCAAATTTGCTACATATGGCTGGTTCCATTTTGTGCCAGGGAATCCTGCATGCAGCCCTGCATGGCTGGAAAAGGTCTGGGAAGCTTCAGGGATTCTGCTGAAGTGCCCTAGGAGATCTCAGATGGAGATACAGAGGCCAATGAAAAAGTAAATGAGAAATTGGCAGTAAGCCAAAAGGAATGTTCAAATGAAGGGAACTGACCATCCTCAGGACTTCTGTTGGAGCTTGGTTTATTTGTTCATTTCTAGTTAGCATCCTTATCATTTGGCACTCTATAAAAGGAACAGGAAGCTCCTAGCCTTTGTGTACAGGATCTCCATTACCACCCAGAAGATCTTTATCAGCTTAATTAGTATCCATGAAAGAAATCTATCCCAGCCTAATCCCTAAATTTATTCAAAATAGTAGGTATTTGGCGATTACAGGTTCTGCCTAGTATGCTACAGCTGATGCAATAAAATTGGGCACCTTGAGCAACTGCAAGCCTAAGTGTGAAGGACCAATTTGGGGATGCAAATTGCTTCTTCCTCAGAGTTGCTGAAATCTTACTCAAGGTTGTGTTATTACTAATGTTGTGCAGGCATTCAAGGCAGGAAGGACAGAAACTGCAAAAAGCTGCTGTCTCCCTGTCTGTGCAGAGATACAGTTCCAGCTGCTGCTCTCTCTGAGTGAGAGATGTGTGTGATACCAGTGCAGAGAGAGGTACCAAATCTCCTGGAAACTAACAAGCTGAGCAAAGCCTGCTGTTTCTCAGCAGCCAGTGTACCTCTTGTGCCAGAGAGCCAGTAAGGAATCTCAGTGCAGCCTGCCTCCTCAGGAGCAGAGAGAGCTGTGTGCTACAGGCAAGCTCTCATGTTAGAGAGAATTTACCACTTAAGCACACAGAAAAGGAATGAATGCTGTAGTAGAAGCTCACTGAAGGACAGATATAGATGATATAGATGTAGAGATATATAGATATAGATATATAGACATAGTGTTGCTAACAGCAGGATTGCAGTTGGATGGCTACAGGAAGTGGATCTTCAGATTCTTTGATTTGTCTGTCTAGTTATTTCTTACTTTCCTTGTGTCTTACAAAAAATGGCTGTGAAAAGAATCCAAATTTGGTGTGTATAATTAGTAAAGGAAAATTGGGGGAGCCATAAGAAACGTAGATTACCATTCTGTTCTTGTTTTATAAATATTCCATAATCCCTGAGAAAACATTCTAATAGAAAGGTATATGTGTGTCTGCACATGAATACACATATTCTCACATGCATTTCTTTGCTCATAACTGATCTGCACAGCTTTGATAAACCTGTCTCTGATAATAAACTGTTGTTAGAAGGAGTTAAAGATGTGGTCTGAGAAAAGAGACAATCTTGCCAGCAGTCTCTGTAAATACACAGATACAGTGTAGTGACATCAGCAGTAATAACTCCCATAATCAATATATCAAAATGACCTCTCTTCCCTCCTGTTAGGATGTACTTTTGACTTTACAAAACCTAATCATTTAAGTAATGTAGATTGTATGTGCTTGTATAAATGCAAAAATGCACAATATATTGATCCCTGGCAAGAATCAAAGTAGTTATCTGTTTGTTATGTGGATACTGCCAAACTGGAAAAGTGAAAGATAATGTTTGGCCGTGTACCAGTGCAGGGTTGCCTTGCAGTAGTGGGGTAACAGGAATACATCCCTCTGAGGAAAAGGTTTCCTCCTGGATGTAAAGCAGACCTCTAACACCATGAGGTATAGAGCTGGCAAGGTTGCCAAGTACAGATGAGCCAGTAATTCAAGGACCTGGGCAATTGCCCTTGATAGGAAATGTGTTAAAAAAAAAAAAAAAAAAAAAAAAAAAAAAAAGGCAACAAATCCCTGCTGCAATATTTGCAGCATTAACTTGCTTTAAAAGGTTAACCATCTAATGCTTTGCTTTATTGGAAAACATGATCTATGATTTCTTTTATGGTACTTGTAACTCTCTGGATTCTGTATTAAGATTTTCAATCCATATGAAACTATATTTTATGTTTTCTTGGAGAGCATATTCTGAGATGTTTAGAGATGCTAAAAAATTAAAGACAAGCTAGCAATTCTTTGAGAGTTGAGGAAATGAAAAATTAATTATATGGACTCAGTGCTTTTGTAAATAATTAGCTATAGTCTTGACAGTTAAATACATTTGGATTTTTTTTTCTACTTGAATAGAGCAACTGGGGCACAAAGCAATTAAAAGCCAAGATCATAAAGTTTAAATGAGTCTACATTTTGATGTTCACCTTGAGCCATCTTTAATCTTCTGGGCTTTCCATATACACAAGTCAATAGCTTAGGGTGAAAAGCTTTGCCAGCACCACTGAAAATTCTATCATGAGAAACTTAGTTTCAAAGTCATATAGTCACTGTAAGAACTAGAAAAAAAAAAAAAAAGTTGACTACTAAACTAAATGGTTGACCTGACTCTCATTAGTGCTAGCAATGTCAGATGGGAGCATTCCCTTCTCAAAAGGCTGTGTGGCAGAATCTCGTTGTTTGGGGGTTGGGGAGTTTAACCCTAAAATTATCACCTAACTTCTTTTTCCTTAAAAATTGATGAATTGATCCTCCAAAACCCTGGGACTTTGAAAAAAACCTCAGCTCTATCTAGTTATCTGAAGTTTGAAAGTTTTGGGTTCTATTATAACCCAAATGAGAATGATATGAGTGAGTATGAGATGCACTTACGGGACAGTACTTGAATGCCATATACCTCATGTTAATGGTTTCTAAAAACACACCAGTATAATTAGCACAACCTTATATCTGATTCTGCCACTGGACATATATTCCCATATTGTCTCTAATAGTTTACTCCTGTGCATCAAGACAGAGATTTCTGTCACATCTTTAAAGCATTGATGCTTTAATTCCTTTGGTGACAGTTTTTTGATTCTTCGGATGGGTCAAAAATGAGTGCTATTGGATCAACTTTTCACTTTGGGCATGGATGCCATGTAGAGGACCAAGGGAAACACACTTTTTTGTAATTCAGTTTTTCCTCCTGAACCTTCTGTGGGCCTTTTAGGTCAGAACTGCAGCTGTGCTTGATGGAGACAAAGTCTGATGCTTGATACAAGCCTTTTAAAAAGGAGATGTAGAAAAACTTTGCTTTGAACAATTTCTAATAATATTATGCCTGTACCTCACCAGAGGAACAGATAACTTCACATTTTAAGCCTTACAAAGAGAGCTGGCCAGAAATGTTCATATAAGGAGATTTCTACTGCTAAATGCATTTTTCAGGAAAGGGAAATTTTTCTCTGGAACCTAGCAATTCTATATACATCTTTTGGATGTAAAAGGGTTTAAATGCATTATGTAGACTAATGATTAATTGAGTACTGATATTTTTAAAATTTAAATATTTAAAACACTTAATGACAAAAAAAGGAAAGTCTTTGGACACTGAAATAGCTTTACTACATTGTCAATACAAAAATTTGCTTGGATTCCAAGTAAAATAAAAAAGAAAAAAGCCCCAAACCTGTCTGAATTTGAACTATTGCCTTTTCATTCCAAGGAAAAAAAAATGGAAAAGGAACATTTCTTCTGAGAAAATAGGAGTTTTCACATGCCCAGTTTTATTCATGGCTTTTCCTGAGCTGCTCCAAACATTCTATCAAATTAGTATTTTTAAAGGTTTCTCTACTCAAAGCCACAGTTACCATTTTTACTCTGTTAAGTGCATATAGTTTTTGTAGTTTCATTAAGAATGCTGGGAAAAACTAGGCAATTGGAAAGTTTTAGAAGTCCAGATGCACTTTACCCTCCCTTTGCCTGAAGACATGCATTAATTATGGCCTCAGGGATACCTGGAAACCAAATTTAGTTTCACTGAGCTAAGAAAATTACAACAATCTTCAGATGTAACCAGTATTTTTCCACAGTTCATAGAGCACTATTTTGAAGCTCTGCCATCAATCACAAAATTATATTTCAATTAGATTGTAGATTTCAAAAGCTTCAGTAGAAATAGGTAATACAGAATCAGAGAGCAAAATATTTTCCATGCTGAGATCTGGTAGCAGCTGGACTTCCTGTAAGCTCGAGACATTTGTTTCATTGGAGACATCAATTACATTAGAGGTGTAGGACCAAAACCTTTCAGACAAACTACTGAAATTATGAGGAGAGGTTTTTCATGGAATTTGAGAAAGCAGTTATTGATTTTATACGATTTGTTAAATTCTCTTGTTTAGTATATCTGGTCAGCCATGCAATGGCTAAGGAGATCAAGGGGGTCCTCTACCAGGATTTGTGCAGGAACAGTTGTATTTGGTTCAAGAGATCTCCTTCCATTTGCTGTTTTAAGCAAAGTGCCATCACATTGTCAGGAGAGGATGTGGCATAGAGGAACAACTCCTTACCATGTAAATGTTGGGTGGACATTCACAGAGACCAATGCAGAAATGGCAGAAGTGATCCCCTTGACTATACTTGTTGTCAGGGCTGGTAAATGGTCAAAATTTGGTCCTCAGCAAGAAGAATTAACTTTTTCAATTCTTTGTTTAACATTTATGTCTTCCTTCTAGTATTCTGTTCTAGTCCTTAATGAATTACAGGATATTAAGGGATTAAAAGTCCCAAAATAATAGCAACAAAAACCTACCACACAAAATCTTAAGAAAAATAATAAGCCATATTAAATCTATTGAATGAGATTAGGATTAGTTATGCCACAGATTGGTGGAAATAAGATAGGTTACAAATGGGGTTCTTCATGGGGGTTTTTTACCTTTTTTGTGTGTGGAATAGAGTGTTCATTTAGTCAGAGAAATAATCAATAAGTTACACCTTGCTATTGTGAGCTTTATATAATAAATTTCTAACATTTTACAAAACAGATGAATGACAGTTGTAGAAAATAGTTTCAGCAGAATTTATTTCTTTGGAATCTTAAATACACCTGCATCAAAACATGTGAATCAGATTAATTTTTGTTCAGTTTTAAAATTGCGTAGCACTGTATTTGGGTTTCTTTATTTTTCAGGATCATCAGTCATATTAGGTGTGTGGTCTCTACTGGTAACATTCTCTCTACAGATAAAATAGACTTAGGCACATTAAATCTATAGTAGATTTAACCAGATTTAAGAACATGCACGCATGAAGAACACAGGCCAGCACAGGAGGCGTTTGTAGGGCTGAGCTGAACAGCACTGAGCAGCTAAAGGTTTCCCAGTGGTCCAGGTGGTTTCCTGCCCTCAAGTGTCACCCAACTAATACCCAACCCTGACACATAGCTCAGAATTAAACCATCTCTATTGGTCCAGTGGTAAATTGCTACAAAACTAGCATCATTCTCTGACAGCAAAAAAAAAAAAAAAAAAAAAAAAAAAAATCTAGTGGATGTGTGCTACCAGTTCTTTTAGTGTAAAAACCAAAAAAGTTGTTTGTTGTGTATATTCCACATTCGCTCAGATCTTGGCTTACCTATAATGTCAAATGTCACCCAAGCATATAGAAAGTATACAGATCATGGTTTTCTTTCTGCATAGTAAAAATGTGGAAAATACAGCAAACCATCTTGGTACTTTATATGTTTTATGCAATTTTAATGCAGTTTAGTAATTAATTTTTTAAATCCATTCTCTAAGCTGCAGGCCTAAACTTGTAGGGAAACAAAGATTTCTTTACAGACAAGCGTGCTTGGAAATTGCTTCTTCCTGTTGAGAGAATTTTGAGTTAAAACATAAATGCTGTCCATCATTTACTATGATCCAAACTTAATATTGTTTTTTCAGAAAACAAATACTTGAAAAAAAATCCTTCTTCGCTCTTTTATACTTTCTGAACTTATTTGCTTCTGTGAGTTATTAGAATAAATCATTAATAAGAACAGTAGGGCTTTATTCCAGTTTTGCATTGATGGAAGTGAAGTGAATGAAAAATAAGAGGTCAATAGAAATTTTTAGAAAAGTCATATTAGCACAGATATAAAGAAACTCTGACATTTGTATATACTTATAAGAGGTTAAGGTGAAGATCTTATGGCACACAGAAGAATAAAATAATGAAAAAGAAACCAGGACTAATTGTTATTTAAAAGGCTACATCAAAGTCTATTAAGAGCATGACAGCAGCCTGGAAGTGAAGAACATGAGTGGTCTAACAGAAACCTCACAAGGGCAGAAGAGTCACTCCAACAAGCTTTTGAGCACATGGAACAGGCTGCAGCCAGAATTGGTGGGAGTCTCCCATGAAACTCCCTTGAAGGTTAAGTTCAGGTTAGCAGGAGACACAGAGAGAGAGAGAAACTTGCAAAGTCCAATTTAAAAAGTGCAGATTTATTAACCCAGTTGATGGCAGTCTTCTGCTACGCTGAATGATCTGAATTTCCCCTCCAGGTTTACTTGCATTGTCCATGTCCACTACTGAAGGTGAGCAAAGGGAGCAGAGTCAGGGTCCTGTTGAGTGGCTGTTCTAATCAGGTGCGATAGCCTCGCTCAAGACCTGGGAAAGTATCATTATTCTACTTGGGTTTCTCAAAACAAGTTTCATTTAGACGTGCAAAGTAGGGTTTGATATTTACCTGGCTTTAAGGAAAAGGTCAAATTAAATAGCTATTAGCTGTTTCCTATTAGCTATAAGGACTTTTCTTCCAAAGGCATGAATATGTCTTGCAGAATAATTCAGTTGGGGCTTGGACATAGAGAGCAGGTAAATGAATTTTATACCCATTTATAAAAATAAGGGATTAAAGTGATTTACAGAATGGCACACCAGTGACTCCTTTTGAGAATGGAGCTGAGTGCAACCTGTTGACTTCTCTAACCATGCGATAATTCACACACAAGGATTCTGTGCTTAAGTATATACAGGGGAAGATGTTTGAATGGGTCTTTTTACTGGAAAGTATAGATTTATGAACTGGTTTTTGAAACATCAAGGAAACAAAAATGTTGGTTGTATGGAAAATTCTTTATGTGTTAGAAGAAAAGTATCTTCATAAAGAAAGAAAAACCTCTTTGCCATCCATTTTTAATATACAGCTCTTAGAGAATTATGTTGTCTGAATTTGCTTGCATTTCACTTCTATCAATTCAAGGTAAATATACATTGCAGTGAAATTCTTTATTGGAAAAATCTGCCTTGAAGTAACCTTCTAATAGGGAAATTATTCTTTTATAACTTCCTGGTTTTGCAAAAAGACATGCCTATTTAATACTGATGTAGATTTTTTGAAAAACAGTTACACGTTAGGTTTTATTGATGTGTGTCAGACATCAGTAAAAGTAAAGTAAAAGTATTTGATGCAGCCAGCAAAATGAATGAGAAATAGATAGATAGATAGATAGATAGATAGATAGATAGATAGATAGATAGATAGATAGATAGATAGATAGATGTGTATAGATATAGTAAAGTGAAAGCCCCATGAATTCTTTCCTGAATAGCTACTAAACGAGTCATCCCAAACTCCTGCCCAGTGTCCCTGTGTATCACTTATCCTCAAATACCTTGTTAGCAATGTCGTTTTTCTCCCCACTTACATGATTAGGTTGTGACTCCTTTGACTGGGCCAGAGGAAGGCACTGTAAGTGTAATCATCTGGGATTTGTTTCCTCAGGTACACGGCTCCCAGATTTGTTGTCTTGTTCTTCTGATTGGCTTGATTTCTGGACAGAAGTTTCAATGAATAAATGAAAAAACCTGGCAAATGAAAAAAAAAAAACTGGCAGTCTCAAATGAACTCTGACCTGCTGTGTTGTGGGGGCTGTGAGTGGAAAGTTACATTGCAAAGGATTTCAACCCAGCAGTGCACGTAGAAAAACCTGCAGCTAGTGGAAAACACAGTGAAGTGTGGAAAACACTTGGGAGCCAGGCACTCATGTCACAAAACTGAGACCCTGCTGCACTAGCTTCCCATACCTGGGGTTTTTTGGCACACAGAGAGTAAAATCCCAGCCTTTCTCCTCCTTGGGTTAATGAGGACTTGCAAATGTGGTAATAGCTCTAGAGATTTTGTGTGCTGTCCCTGATCATGAGCTCCCTGTAAGCCACAACCCCATCATTGCCTAAAACTCTCCTCTACTAGAGACTGTAATATGGCTGGAACTATAAACGTCTTCCGTTTCCCCCTTCCGATACAAGTATTTCTCTTTCTTCTTCCATTATGGGTTAGGGCCCCGTATTTCCAGATGATCTTCTCATTGCCCATGATAGCAAATCTGAATATTCATGGCTCCAGTTCACCTTCTTATAATGGGCAATTTTTTTAGTCCTGAGTAAGGGCTTGGGTTATACTGTTTTCCTTTGTTTGTCCCTCTTTCTTTCTTACCTTACAAACTAAGAGAAGTGAGAAGCTTTGCAAATGTGCTTAAATTACTCAGACAAGAAGTTTAAATAGCAAATAGAGCATGTTGAAATAAACTCAGTGTAAAATCATGCAGCATTGGAATTAGGGATGATATTTCCAAGTACATTGGCATTTATAATAATAAATTATTATTATCCCAACTCTCAGATTTTTACAAGTAAAGCATGCATTTTTATTTCAACTTCTAAGAATACTTTTTCCTTTTTCCTTTTGGGATAGAAAAAACAAGTATTGATAAGTAGAGAGACTTCAGTGAACCATTGATTCACTTAGGTCCTATCATATGGAAATTATTTCTAGCAGCAAAAAATAGGTGGCATATTATGCCTTTTTGAATAAGGTCACAGGAATGCAACAGTACAAACTCAATTCTGCTGACACTTTGTATCTCAGAAATTGTTTCCTGCGGTTCACTGATGATTTTTTTTTTTTTAATTTGCCCTTGTCTGACACATTTTACCTCTACCCTGGCAGGAAAAGTCATTTCCTCCTGTGAGTAAATGAGTGATAGAGGACAGATGAAAGGGCAGAAATGTGCAAGTGCCATCAAGCCCCTAATTTTTGATTTTTAATATGCTGCAGCTGTTGGTGTGGAGTGCTTCTCTTGCAGTTGAAAGCATGGCCAGGATGGGAATATTGATAGGTTTACATGAATCCTAAAGAGTCACAGCTTATTTGTATTCACTAATAATGTAGAGCTTGGAGGATACTGCCTGCACAGATACATTTTCAGCTGGAAAAATGGTGAAGCAGCAGTAAGGATTAGTGAAAGGGTTTGATAGGAACACAGAGACATTTGGAAAAGCAAGCTCAGATCAAAACAGTCTACAGTGAGATTTAAGTGTTAGTTTCTCTTTCAAAAGCTCAGGTAAACATTAATACATATCCAAGCAGCTGTGATTCAACATGGTCCCTCATGGATATATTTTGCCTTTTAAAACCTTACCAGCATTCTGGCAGCAATTAGTAGTGAAGTTAATATTACTTCCTTCAAAATCTTTAAATTCCTTTATTAATTTATAATTTCTCAGTAACTTCAGTGGAAATGCAGATAATCCTAATCTTAAATTTAGCTACATTTGCTGAGGTAGGATTTTTGGATTTTTGAAAAAGCTGGAGACACTGGATGCTAAATGCCTGTTCAAAGTCAATAGGTACTTTTCCTTGATGGATAAGTATACTAATGCTTTAATTTTCATTAATTATTTAGTTAGAAAATTTACATTTGGCCTGCAGTATTGAGAATGGCAGGGAAATCTTGCACCATTTTGATGATAAGTCCACAATACAGCAAAAAATCTAGAAAATTCTACCGTGTGTTATATTGATTATGTGCATAAATATAGCAGTGTAGGTACATTCCTACATTGCTCTGTGTTGCCTGGCTAGTGCTACCAGTACTACATTGAAAGTATTTGACTTACTGAAGACCAAGGTTTTCCAAATGTTAACACATTAACATGTTCACTTTCCTAATAACATTGCTATATCCCTTGCCTTGAGTTCTCACTAAAATATGATCACTTCCAAGGAAAAAATATAAAGAAGCCAGTTAGGATGTAGACTCCAGGTCTTTTATGGTATTTCAGCATGGAGCCACTTGAGCATCCAGCTTGTTTCCTTCCACATGCCCTCTGCCCCTGTATTTCAGGTGACACAGATATAGCCAGTGTATTTTCCTTGTGCCCATGGGTTTGTTGAAATGCCTTTCAATAACCACTGCCTCCCTGGTGGCAAGGAGTTGTTGAAGCTCCCAGATACTGCCATTGACTGATGTGAGGTTAAGCCTGGAAATGCATTCTTTTTCTCATCTGTCTCTTTTAATGTCTAACTACTTTATTGAGATTCACTTCTCCCTGCCTCCTTTCTCTCCTAAAATGAGACTGAATGAGAGAGGTTCATTGCAAGATCTACTTCAGGAGCAAGCATGGTGGATTTGCTTCGTCTTCAGCAGCTGGAGTGGCAGAAAGCAGGACTTGACTCTGAAGCCCGTGTGTTTTTCTGCCATCACCTGACTCTGGCACACAGCTTCCCTGCCTTTGCCATAAGGCCTGGTCTCTTTGGAAACCTGATTCTCTTCTTAGCTCTCTTCTTCATGCTAGTGTAACAAGCATCTGTGCTTAGATCTCAAGTATCAGCTGAAATGGTATAAAAGTGATCTAAGTGGGTGAGGGATTTTATGTATTTATTTAACAAAAAGTGTGGGTTTTCTGAAAGCCTGGGCAGTAGTGTGTCTTCTTCCTTCTCTTCACTAACATCATCACTGGCACTTTTGTTGTCAGACATATGAGAAATAAGACATTGATTTGTTTATAATATATGCCAAAACAACTCCGTGCACTTGTCTTGTTCTGATGTAAAATTCCAATATTAACAGAACCTTTGTTCTTCTCTTCCTACTTTTTGAATCTGTATTTCTGCCATGACAAACAAAAATTTAGGTTCTTAGGAAAGTGGCATTTTTCCAGCCATTTTCAAGCAATTCTTTCTCTTTAGTAATTCATTGCTGAAGATGCTTTCTACTGTAGAAGAGAGTTAGAAGCCCCAGCTGTTCTTAACCTGCTCAGTCCATTATACCTGGACTCCTCTCCTGACTACATGTGGTTGTAGTTGCCTTTCTTTCAGCCACAAGAGCATCATAGGAAGAGGGAGAACTTATGAAAAAGAATTGCTGCTTCAGCTAATGAAAATGCCTTTTTCCTTCAAGTGATTCTGTTGCTACTTTCAGTTACGAGAATCGTTGTCCCAAAAGGAAGGATTGCCTGCATGCCCTCCCTGCTTTACCTGCTGAATTCAGGTTGCCATGAGGAGCGACAACATCGCTCCATCATACATCTTGGTATTGTATTTTATAATTTGTGCCCCTTTTATCTTTATCTAGATGGGTTTTGTTCGTGCAGTGAAATTTCATGCAGGAGCTTTTAGCACACAAGCTTTCACAATCATGTGCAGCTTATGCTGACCATTCCCCTCTTCCCCTGGTACCCCTGCCCTGGATACAAACCCTAGCCACACCTCATTCTCTCAAAAGAAAATGCCTGGCCCACAGGACAGTTTTTTAAGAAAACAGTGACACTGCAGTACACACTCCTTGCTGAATGAAAGGATCCAGATCACAAGTCCTGGAAACTGGGAATACTGAGTTTGAAACACCTCTGAGAGCTGTTGCTCAGGTCACACAGGAGAACAAAAGACAAAGTCTGCACTGGCCTTTCTACAGTAAACCTTTAATCCTGCAAGAAATGGAGAGAGAAGGTACCAATAGCAGCAAGTGAGATTTAAATTTGTCCTCTTATCTGATGTCCACCAGTGGAAATCCAAAACCATTTTATCTACTCTGGAGTCTCTCCACGGATTGCTGCAGATACTTACCTAATTAAGACTCCTCAGTCCTTGGAGCTTTTACACACATGTATCCCTGTAGGACTGCCAAGAAAGATTAAATGAACAACAAATAAAATACCCTCCTGATTGGCAACCAAACAGAGAATTCTTTTCTGATACTAAAAAATAATTGGTCAGATAGACCCAGAGCAGCCTAGAAGTACAGTTCACTGGCAAATCAAAGCATAAAAGTGGGGCAGCTGGAAGATACAGATGAATGAAAGGAAATAATGCAGCATTATTATTTCTTTTTTGAGGCAATGGGACTTGGTGAAAAGATGTGCAGCATCTACTCTTAGTTCAAGCATTAAAATACTTCTGACCTTTTAGAGCAGGAGATTTTTTTTCCAGGTAAAGATTCTCTTTCTTCTGGTTTTTTACATCCTTTCTGAAAATAATGTATTATATTTGCCATTTGAGCAACCTACAAAGCTAGGAGAAATATTTTTCTTCTAATTTATGTAGAGCTTCTGATTTTAAGTCTTTTGTTGATTGTCCTAGACACTAATGGGTATACAAAATGCAGGCTTTATAGGCTTGAAAGGTAAAATGCAAACAATCATGAGTTCACTTTACCTTCCTATTTTGGAAGCAAAATGCTGTTACTTTGATAGCAACCTTTACTGCTAATGTAATTATATCTCCATGTCTTTCTATTTGCCATGTACAGAATGCCTTAATCCTCAGAAAGAGAAACAAGGAGGGACTTCAGAGTACCATGACTGTGTTAGCTAGATAGTGAATAGAAAACTTGCAGTGTTGTAATAGATAAAAATATAGTTGCTGAATTTAAAAATGGTCTTTTTTGTTGATGGAATGGTTTTAAAATTTTAGAAAGCCTACAAAGGTATATTTCAAGATCCTTCATGTTACAAACTTGCAACATATGAAAGGTGAGGAATTGCTAAATTCAGCTTTGCACTACCTTTTCATGGTAAGGTGATATTGTTTTAAAGATCTGCATACATCACTCCTCCTGTAGTCTATGGAGATCATGTGACAAAATTATGAATACATTTGACTTCCACACTTAACTTTCTTAACCTTGATTCCTTCATTTTTCCTCCTCTACCTTGTGCCTCCTTTACTACCAACCTCCAACCATCAGACAAGAGGGTCTTAAAGAAATCAATACTCAGCTGTGTAACTGTAGTGAATTGCTGGAGTAGATCCATTTTGCACACAGAATAAAATGACTGCCTAGTGAATGTGTATTCTCTATACTAGCACTGATTGTTTAAAACCTTCAAATTATAGGTATATATTTCAAGTGGGCAGAAAAGGAGATAGTCAAGCAAACCTAGTTAAATCTTAGTAGGAAGAGGACCCTGTCATGAGGGCTACCACCAGAAATTTATGTAGAATAACTAAAAATTAATTTTCTTTAGCACCTCCTCCCTCTCTGTCAAGTCTGGTTTTGTTGGAGATGTCTCCATTTAGTGACATGCTCACTTGGGCATGTCTTTGCTCTGTAACTCAAAAGCACAAACAACCAAAAGAAACCCACAAGCCCTGCAAACAAAGCCTAAAAAAGGAGCCTTGCATTGGAGCATTATTTGATTTTTTGTCTGTATCTCACTAAAGAACAATTGCTTGCATGCATTAAAATCCACAGTGCCTGCCACCATTGATTTCCCAGAGACTTTACAAATTCCTGGCAGCATGCATAAAGGGGGTTGAAGTTTGGAATGGGACATTTTGATTAATCTACAGAATTCCACTAGGACTTGCAGATGTGTCTATTCCAAAAGGAAAAAAAAAAAAAGAAAAAAAAAAAAGTTTAAGTACAGCAGAGAACACAGTTTCCTGCAATTTGGCTGCTAATTTTAAGGCCATGTAATTAAGCTAGTTTGATTCAGACCAGTACTTGGCTGACATGCATTTACTTTATCTGCTATCCCTATCAAGGAATAGATATAATTTGGTTTGCAATTTCTATGTATAAGACAAAGGCTTTATGAGAGACTGGTTAAGATCTTGTTGCGAAGTCCAGACTTTTGTTTCTGTATAACTATTGTGCCACCTAGTGAGTGTTAAACTGCACTTTTAAATAGATGGAAAGATTGACTTTAAACATACTGGTGAATAAAGAAACAAAGTATTTATTTAAATCTTTTGACTGACATGTTGAAACAAAAAGTATTTTACCTTTTTTCTTAATTATTTACCAAAGTGTTCCACTGAGGTAAAAAAATATTCCATTTCAACCATAACATACACTTCATTTGCAATTGCTTGAAAGAAATATAGTACATTAAAAGGATGCACACAGAACTCTTTACCTCCCCAGTTGTATGTGCATTCCAATAAATTACTAGCACAATTCATAAGCTTATCAGTGTGAAAAGATATCCCCAAATATCAGATGATAGGAATTTCCATTCCATAAAACAGTTAAATAAATAAATAGACTGCAAATGTTATTTTTTGACCAACTGTGAAAACTTGGAACAAGAAAAATACTTTAACTCATTATGATGATGGCATGCTTTAAGGCATTATTTAGGCAAAATAATAAGCAGTGTTTTTTAGTAAAATCATAACATTCTGACACAGTTTTTCATAAAATTTCCTTTTCCATATAAATAGTTTGTGTCCAAAAAGATATGTAGATTTCATTGGCCAGTAGCTATTTCTTAGTGATTTTTCTACTCTAGCTGAAACCTCTCAACAGGGTTGTGGGTTTTTTTCCTTCACTTTTTAAGTAAACCATCTGTCCTGTGTGGGAGTATCGGGTTTGCCACAGTAGATAGCAGTAATATTTCAATCACCAAAGCAATAACAATAAATTTCCCTTAATAGAATATTTCTTAGCATTTTTCAAGTTGCCTTATTGTATCTTATGTTAAATTGCCACACTATCTATCAACAAAAGCCAAAGTAGATAGTCTGCTCTTAATAACTGCACGCAGTGCCATAATTACAGTAGAAAATCTGGTGGTCAGCAATAGTTCAATTTAGAATCTTTTAGATTCTCTGACACTGCAGGGAAGTTCAAATTCATGTTGTTTAACACATTTAAATGATGCATGTTAGAGATCTTTCATATAACAGGACCTGACACCAGGTAAACATGGCATCATAACCAGAGTCTTGGATAGCTCAATGCCAGACCTTGATGGAAACACAAATATTTTTATAATTTTCTCTCAATGAACAATGAAATAGAGTTTGTCTTCTTTTAGCACTTTCTGTTATAAAATATCTGAGACTCAGTTCTAAGCTGAGAAAAAATGAAATCAGTTTCTGAAGGTAAAAACCATATTGTTTTGAAAAGCAGAAAATCTATGGTTTGAGGGGGCTTTTTTACAGTTTTGTTGTTGTTGTTTGGGCTATTTATTTTCCCGCCATGAAAAAGATTTCCAGAAAAAAATATTTTCAATTTTCTGGTTTCAGGACTTGACAGACATTTTGTCATTTCATTTTCTTCTTGCAGACAAATGAAATTGAAAAGATTGTGTCAGGTGTCAGGTGAGCTTCTTTAGAGCTCAGTTTCCAGGCTCTCTGAATTTTTTGATGCTTGAAAAGTGTTTGTACGGTGTTCCAGTTTTCTCTGGGGGTGTATTGTGTAATGAGCAAACAGAAAAAGCAAAAGTTTTTTTCTTTTTAAGGCATAACCAATTGATTACTCCATTTTAAAGCAGTACCATTTAAGATAGTAAAGAGGTCTGCCTATGAGGTCTTTTGTTCCCTGTAAAGGTTCTAAATGGTTAGAATTCACATTAAATATTCCACAATAAGGAATATAAATGCATGCAAGTATTACTAAAAGATGGGAGTATTAGAAATATAATAACATTTATTTTACTTTATCTAGAATTGATAACAAGTTCTTCTCAATATGAATGTGCTCAAACATGGTTATTTTCATAGAGGATGATGCCATTTCAGTAAAATAGGAAAAAATCACAAGGTTTCATTTTTTTTTCTCTTTTGACACTATTTTTCCATTTTGATTCAAGGTGTTCTAGCATTTAACAGCATCTGGAAGAATGATATTATTAAGCCTAAGAGTTCCCATTACTTAATTTCACATAGTGAACATTTTAATATGACTTTAAATATCTCATTGGGAGGATTATCTGTAGAGTCAATGGACAGTGTTTCATAGAGAGTTGAAAATCTAGATCACAACTCTGATCCAACATTATATTACTTAACAAAATGTTAATAAATCCTGAGTTTAAAAGTGCATATATAATACTGAAACAAAGTCTCAAAGATGGACAGGTTTTATGCAAAGGAAAAAATATGCACTGCTCACAAATGGAGGTGATAATTGAATGGCATGTATTCTTCTTTCATTTAAATCTAATACTGTATTTATATTCAGTGTAATAAACCCTTTTTCCCAACTTTCCTGTCCCCAGATACCTGCAAAGTCAGTTTGCAGTGGTTTGCTCAAAGGGAGTAAAACTCAGTATTTGTAATTCTTACTAACTTCAGGCTGCATATCTGTTTCCTCCTACATCAATTAGACAGACGAAGTGTAATTCTAATAAAGCTCACCGAAACTGCTTGGAATTTAAATAATTTCCTCTCGTTACAGAATTGTACCTCATAGATTTACCTGAGCTAATAGTCAATATTTACTGTAATCTTAATTAGGTAAGACTTGATTTGCTCTGGTTTTCAAGCATTTTAAAATTCTAGACGTGTCCAAGCTCAGGCTTTTGGAGACTTCACTTTGTTCTGTATGGATTGTTAAGACAATAACCACTAAATGCACATGTCCAACAAAGTTAAGTACCCTTCCTTTGGCAAGTCTGCTCCTGCTACATGTGAGAAACCTGCGCTGCCCTGAGGTCTATCACAAGTGAGATTGGTAGCTCATTTCTGAAACTTCTAGGAATCATTTTAGATGATTTCAAGATAGGATTATTTTGAAACTGAAAGTCATGGTGTGAATGAGTGTTGGGTCACAGAGAAAATAAATAATAAATAGTACAGAAACACTTATTCACTGTATCTGTGAAAATAACCATTCTTTAACTATTCAGACTAGCATGTATACTTGTTATAGATTACATATTTGTAAAAAAAAAATGCAAGAGAATTATACAGATTGTACAATAAATTCAGTGTTTGATGGAAGTCTTAAGTGAAAAAGGTCAGGAATGCAATCTGGATTTTTGCACAGATGCAATGTCTGAGATTTTCTTCTCTGGTCCTAATGGCAACACAGTATTTATTCTTATTTTTGAGTCCAGGTAAATAAGCAGATGTTTCCACTAAAGTCACTGGTCATTAAAACACATTTTAACACATTAAAACACACTATTCAAACTTATATTTCTACCATAATACAAAAACCCTCAGTGAAGAGTTCATACTACAAGAAGTAAGGTGTTTGGAGGAGCAAATTCTGTGAAAGCAAACAGAGTTTAAGCAGTCACATCCCCAGAGGATCTTGCAGGTACAGCTGGGCAATATGAACATAAGCCTCTCAGTCCTAGTGAAGGAGATGGGAGATGTTTGGCAAAAGCTGACTGGCAAATTAAGGCACAGAAGAAGCTCTTGCCATGGCCCAGATTTAGAGTGTATTTCCTGGCTGTGCCAGGTACACAGACCCAGGTACTCCCAGTCTGGCATCTTTAGGTGTCCCAGCAGGAACACTCGAGGTAGCATCCCCTTGCCTCTGCCCCCCAGGAGAGATGCTCCTTTCCTCTTACTGCAAGGCTGCAAGGGAAATGGATCAGATAGCTCAGTGCTATGCATTAGGTTCTCTATACACTCTTCACAGTAATGAAAAGGATCCATATGATTAGAGAAATGAGTTCCTAATTTGCTCATGCTAGACTTCATACTAGCAGCAGAAATAGTGTAAGCAAATAATGAGCAAATCCAATTCATTAATCACAAAAGTGATTTTAAAGCACTGACATTTAATTTAGGTGAATTTAGGAAACAAAACATATTTATGGATACAAAGTGGAAGAGTTTGGGTTGAATGTTACTGGGATATGTTTCACTGAACATTATCTGTATCAAGTTGATAGCTAATTAGTGAAAGATATAGTCTTCCCTTACAACAATATTTGGAATAATGTGACAAAATTATGTGTATATGTAGCTGCAGATGTGTGTGTGTGTGTGTATACACATAAGTGTATATATACATATACTTTCATCTGCAGCTCTATATACATATACTTATCACATTATATGTGACATACATTTCTATGTAGAAATACTTTAGAAATACTTATATATGTCTTTATATATATATATATATATATATATATATATGTATATGATAATCATCCGTTTGTTTTTGTCTACTGTGAATGTGCAAGATAGTGGCCAGGATTTTTCCTGGTGTGCTTGATTTCTATGGTTCTGTATGCTCATTCTGCAAAGAAGCAAAACTAAATTTAGTGTAGTATGTTTAATATAAGTGTAATTTAGTCATGGTAAATCCGAGGTCATGTTCACTGATAATTACACTGTGCTTCCTGCTGCCACATAAACATTGGAAATAAAATATGGAATCCTGTACTTTGTGCTACACTAACTTCAATTGATATGAGCCACTATAAATGTAAAACTGTGAATGCTTTCATCTTCCATTGCAAGCTTTTAAAATTCTTTATTGTATTTTGAAAAAATGCACTGCATTTTAAAAGTGCATCTATTTTGAAGAAAGAAAAAACAACAACAAAAAACCTCTGTGTGTTTTGAAAAATTGTTATACATAACCTTGCTAATAATCTTAGGAAGACCATACAATTCAGATGTATATTTTTATTTTACCAAATAATAGTTTTGGAACAAACTACTTGTGCTAATTTAGGTAACTGTATTAAGCATTCTGAGGATTTCCTTTCTCTGTGTTAGAAAAGAGTTTTATAAATCACTGCATGGAGCTCTCTTCTGTTTAGGCTAATGTATTTATAAGAGCAGTGCAGAAGAAAACGGAAAAATAAGGTAAACAATTTTCTTGTGTGCGTAAACAGATGCAATGTAAAATTCTTCAGCCATAAAGGCTTGCTAGTTTTGAGCTCACAGATAGCCAAGCCCATAGATTGCCATCTCACTTCCCTGAAAATGCTTCTTAGAGCCATTTAAAGACAGCAAGAAAAAGAAAGATTTTGGTAAAATGTGGAGTATTCACAAAAGCATTTAAATATAAAATAAGCAGAGAGAAATTAAATGCACTGAAAATTTGTGACAGAACTTACTGTCTATTCTATTTTCTATTTACAACAATGTGCAATAAATTATAGTCAAAATTTCAGGCATTTAAATCTGGATTGTACCCAATTATTGAAATAATTGACCATTTTTGTAGATGCTTTCTCCTACCCTTCCAGACAAACTTAGTGGGATATCAAATATCTCACTCCCTCTGGCTGGGCAGGGAGCAGAGGTGTGCTGGATGGATGTGCATGAGAGTCTGTGTAGCCATTGCCTGTACTGGGACTACTTTTCCTGAATAATCCTATGGAGGGGCACAGTGTTTCTGAGTGTTCTCTGGCCTGTACCTTTCATAAGATCCCATTAATAAGCAGAAACAAGAACAAAAACACTCAAACCCACAGAGAATACCATTACTATGATCTTACTTAAGTAATTATATATTCTTAGGCTAAAAGAAGTTTCCTTTGCTACTCCCTGCCTTGAAATTGTAATGTAATGCATCATAGCAATGATTTGTAAATTCTTATCATGGTATGTAAACCTATAATCATTTTGCAGTTTGCTTTGTTTGCCTCACTCAGACAGTGCTGCACTGTTTGTTTTACCCAAGTGTGTGTGGCTGCTTTCCCACTTGGTCACACATCATTCTGTCTGAGCTTGGCTTGCTGGGCAGGCGCTGGCAGCTGCACTGCGAATCCCGCTGTCATCTTGTCAAACCCAGGACACTCTTTCCCTGTAGCACTCATACAGAAAGCAGAAACTGCATGGCAGCTTTGGAAAATGATGGATAATGTAACTTGCCTTGTCTTCTTAAAGGCAAGAAAATCCAGTTGTGCTGAACTGGTATGTCATAGTGGTGGTGGTGGTAGTGATATTTTCTTTTCTCTGTGCAGATGAACATACGGTTAATACATTTTTTATTTAATTAAATGGTTCAAATACAGGAGCATGTAGAAGAGGCAGAATAACAAAAGACTACTAATATCCCACTAGCACTTCTATTTTATCAAATAGTGCAGTCAATGTGAACTTAGGGTTCCCTTTAATCCCTGAGGAGCTTAAGAAGATGAATTTCAGATGCAGGATTGCACTGGACAGCAGGAGACAGACGGTGGGTTTTCTCAGTTTCTCCTTTTCCTCAGTTCCTGTCCTGCTAAGGACTGTTCAGGTTTTCATCGAAACAATAACTCAGAGAGCGACTTTGAAGTCCAGACGTGAAATAACTGACCTGAGAAAGAAAGGTTTGATTCCAACACTTCTTCAGTGTCTGAAAGATTGCAGCTAAATTATGATGATCCCAGGACTCCTCATCATGAGTCTTTTGAATCATGGCATTTCTGGAAGGATTTGTCATTACATTTCCACTGGAACTCCATTTCAAAGTCTACGGTTATATAGAATTCACAACTGGTTTATGGACTTAGTGTGGCATTTCCATATTAATTTTGCAAGATTTTTTTTGTATGTCTAATGTGGTATTTGTTTTGGACTTCCAAGGCTAACACTCAGATTAGTTCATGGTTATGTTATACAATGAAAATGGGAACCACTACCTAACTGTTAGCTATTTTTATTTCTTAGTAATACCATTATTTTTTACCATCACTTCTAAGTGATATTGTTTTTTATTATATCCATTTCAGTGGAAGTTTGGTCTCCTTTATTGATATATTCTTTCTGATCCTTTCTTGTTTTAGAAGATACAAGCTTGTCTTTTTTTATGAAAAAGCAGCATTTTGATATCATTGACATCTAAACGTATCTTTCAGGCTTCTCAACCAATACTTGACTGGATTGGCTGTTGCCCTATAGAGGTTTTAGAAATTCATGGCTGCAGAGCGGATGCTTTCTGGCTTTCATCCTCTGCTCTCCATCCCTAGTGTGACTTAGGGAAGATCTGCACCCTATAACATTAATAATTTCTGGCATGTATTTAGCAAATATCATTATTTGAGATCTCACTCATACTATTCTGGTTTTGACCTCATCCTGTCTGACAGCTCTGGAAAAAAATGCCTGCTTCCTAAATAAAACATTTCAAGAAGGATGTTTTCCAGCTGTTCTGTCTTACCAGTTTTCCTTTTAGAAGTTGAGCTGCTCTGAGTTTTCAATCATTCTATCAGGAGAAGACTTAAAATTTAACTGTGATTTACCGGAGAAATATTTATTCATTATTATTGTCTTCATATTCTGAGTGATACAATGGTGAATGCATTAAAAGTGGACTGAATTAGATTACAATATGGCACCTTCATTGTAACCTTGTGTTCGTATTAATAAAAAGAAACAATAAGACCTCACTTACACTAGATATCAAAATAGGGGATACGTTTGTGTTAGATATTGTGCATGAGTGAAGAAAAGGAATTGCTGATCTATTTACTGCATATGCCAAGGAAACTGCATCATTTAAAATCACACAGTGTCTTGTGGGTTCATAACAAAACCAAGTGCAGTTCAAGGGAAAGCAGAATTCAGAAATTAATTAGAAAAACAGAACCAAACCCTCCTCTTTTGGGTAACTATTTTTGTGTAAATCTGTGTATTGTGATATTCATTATTATCTCATGCCATTATACATTGACTCTGGAAGGACTCGCATTTAGCAAACAAACAAACACTGACAGCATGTTTTGCTTAATATTTACTGTCAATGATGGACTTTTTCATCAGAATTTTTTCTCTCAATGATATAATTCATTTATTACTATGGATCCAGTCAGCTGACTAGAGAAGCTAATGAAATAAGATAAATGCAAATACCTATTCTGAGCATGTTTTCATTTTATGTTAGTACTTGGGGAAAAGGATTAAAGGTTAATTATGAGTCCCTTTCATGTTTATTTCCCTATTTTCCTGAAGTGTTTAATGACTGCTTTGACATACATCTGCCAAAGTTTTTTTTCCTAACTCTAGAGACCATAGTTTCAAAGGAACTTTTACCATGTGTTTCCCCCAAGGAAATTTTGAAGTCTTCAGGTGTACAAAATCCATAGTCCAAGTATAAAAATGTGCGTTAAAAAATGAAGAGTAGCATGTGCAAAAAGGGCTAATGAGAATTTTTCTGCTTTTATCAGATAGCTGAAAGGTATATGAAAATGGGAAGAGTTTTGCAACCTCACAGGTTTGAGTAGCTTGACACAGTGAAATGATGCTGGCTTGTATCTCCATAGTTAAGGGAAAGGCAGAACCATATTTTTGTTTGTCATCAGCTATAGCAGGAGGCACCAGAGGCTGTGGCTCCATTCTGCTAGAGCCAGGATAGCACTGGGGACCAGTGTTGATTGGAACTTGGGAGATTTTTGGCTTCATATGATTGGAACTTAATTTTTGAAGGCTTCAGGACAGTAGATTTCTGAGATGTTGAGTTCAGGACAGATCCAGCAGGGAGTGTTTTAATTCAGAGTTAGACTTTGGGGGCATTTTAATACTACTGTGGGTACAAATTCTCCTGCGATTTTGGTTCCTCTGTTATTGAATGTTTATAAGGAAACACTGTCATCACTATAAAGAGCTCAGATTAATCACAGTCTGGAAGCTGAGTACTATCACATATAGGTTTGACTTGGAATGTGTCACAGGCAGCTTGGCTTTTTAAAGACATCTTTCAAAGTGCTAAAGTAATTTTATGTACAAGTATGAGGATGATTATTTATTTAACATCTTCACCTGTTCACTTGATTTTTGTTTGGTTTTTCTCTGCTACAGACTATGTCAGAGAGCCACAATGATCATGCAAAATAACAGTTCATCCTCGCCCGTTTTTCCAAATGTGAGCTCCTTCTGGAAGAGAGATTCACATGGACCGGGACTCCTTGATGAAGCAGCATCATTCATTGGCAGCTATGATTTCCCTCAGACCACAGAGAGTTTTCCTTTCTCCACTGTGGAATCAACAAACATGACCCTAAATGCCACAAGCAAAGACCCTCTGGGTGGACACACTGTCTGGCAAGTAGTTTTGATTGCTTTCCTCACTGGGATCCTTGCACTGGTGACCATCATAGGAAACATCTTAGTGATTGTTGCATTTAAGGTTAACAAACAACTGAAAACAGTCAACAACTACTTCTTGTTGAGCCTTGCTTGTGCAGATTTGATCATCGGTGTTCTTTCCATGAATCTTTATACCACATACATCATCATGGACCACTGGGCTTTGGGAAGTTTAGCCTGTGATCTTTGGCTCTCCATCGACTATGTCGCCAGTAATGCCTCTGTCATGAATCTCCTTGTGATAAGTTTTGACCGGTATTTTTCCATCACTAGGCCACTAACATACAGAGCCAAACGAACAACCAAAAGGGCTGGAGTAATGATTGGTTTAGCATGGATCGTCTCTTTTGTTCTTTGGGCCCCTGCCATCTTGTTTTGGCAGTATTTTGTTGGGGAGAGGACTGTGCCTCCTGATGAATGTTTCATCCAGTTTCTAACTGAACCTATCATCACTTTTGGCACTGCCATAGCTGCCTTTTATTTGCCGGTCACCATTATGAGTATTTTGTACTGGAGGATCTACAAGGAGACAGAGAAACGCACCAAAGAGTTAGCAGGGCTACAGGCTTCAGGCAGCGAAGCAGAGGCAGCACGCTTTGTGCACCAGACAGGCAGCTCCCGGAGCTGCAGCAGCTACGAGCTGCAGCGGCAGAACATGAAACGCTCCGCCCGAAAGAAGTACAGACGCTGTCACTTCTGGCTCACAATGAAGAGCTGGGAACCCAGCACAGATCAGGGAGACCAAGAGCATAGCAGCAGTGACAGCTGGAACAACAACGATGCCGCTGCCTCCCTTGAAAATTCAGCCTCCTCTGATGAAGAAGACATTGCTGCAGAGACCAGAGCCATCTATTCTATCGTGCTGAAGCTTCCTGGTCACAGTGCTATCCTCAATTCCACAAAACTACCCTCCTCAGAAGATTTGCATGAGTCAGGGGATGAACTGCAGAAATCCGACATAGAGTCGAAGGAAAAGAAACCGAAAAAATTGCACCCTCCCAAAAGTGTTCAGGATGGTGGAAATTTCCAAAAGAGCTTTACTAAGCTTCCAATTGAACCAGAGTCAGAAGAGACAACCACAGCTTCTGATGGCATCTCATCAGTGACCAAGACGTCAACAGCCCTGCCCTTGTCCTTTAAGGAAGCGACCCTGGCAAAAAAATTTGCCTTGAAGACCAGAAGTCAGATCACAAAACGAAAACGAATGTCACTTATCAAAGAAAAGAAAGCGGCACAGACACTCAGTGCCATTTTGTTTGCCTTCATCATTACCTGGACCCCATATAACATCATGGTTCTCGTGAACACCTTTTGCAAATGTATCCCCAAAACTTTCTGGCACCTGGGGTATTGGCTTTGCTACATCAATAGCACAGTGAACCCCATGTGCTATGCACTGTGTAACAAAACATTCAGAAACACTTTCAAGATGCTGCTGCTGTGCCAGTGTGACAAACGAAAACGACGCAAACAGCAGTATCAGCAAAGGCAGTCCGTCATTTTTCATAAGAGGATCCCTAGGGAGGCTTCATAAAATAGTATTTTTTAAACAAATAGAAAAATAACGAAGCAGGGATGGGATGGGACAGGATGGGATAGGATGGGATAGGATAGGATAGGACAGTACAGGATGGTACAGACAGGGCAGGATGGGCAGGATAGTAAGGGATGGGACTGGATGGGTTGGGGTGGGAAGGTGGTTCCAGGGTACTGATTTTATGATTTAAACATCAAGATATGAAAGAAGCTGCCATGCTTATTTATCCTTTCAATAAAACCAGTTTAATATAACAGTCAATCTGCATCCTGCAAAAACTAAGAAAATTCAACATTTTTACTAAGGAGTGAAAAATTTAATAAAGTTTTCCTACGAATTTGTGAGAAGCTGTATAGCAATTATAAACCCATTAGTGATCTGCCCAGCTCTTTGATTATAATCAACTCTGGGATCTCAGGTAAGCACATCTAGCTAGCCCAACTCTTCTTTTTCCAAGGAATCCAGCAACTTTCAGTTTAAGTTAATACAGATGTAGCAAGGTAGCGAAACAGGATTATGAAATTATTTGAGACACTGTATAGGTTGAAAAATTTCCTCTTGTTGTCCTAGTAGAGCTTCCTGTCTACTTCTCTTCTGGTATATTGTTAATTGGACCCCTGATTCCTGATTTCTGAGTATTTATGTGTGCAGCTAATGTTATATGTGTGTGTGTGTGTGTGTGTGTGTGTGTATGTATGCATAGCATACATTCACAGGTCTGAAATACACACGTACCAGGAAAGAGGTGACCTATTGTTCTAGGTTTTACAGGGCACCCCATCATGATTACATTTGATTGAAATTTTTAAAAGTCAGAAAATCATGTTATAAATATATGCCTCATTATTTGCTACCTGAAATTCAAGTTTATCTGTGGAACCAAAACACGGTGTCCACACTTCAAACTGAGAAAACCAGAACAGTCTGTGAGTTTACAGAGTTTTATAATGGGGTTCTTGCCCAGTAAGACCTTAAATTGAGCTCAGAGTCTCTCCTCAAAGTGATTAGGCCTCTCTAAAAGATACAAAGGGGAAAGGAATTGAAGGCTACCTTCAGGGAAGAGCATGAAGCTGTTTTTGCAGGGCATAGGACGAGGAGAACCCAGATCTGGGTTGCAGAGTACCGATGCTCAAAGGGAGCTGCTCAGGAGCCAGGCAGGCACAACCATCAGCAGCAGCCTGCTGGGGAGACTCTGCTGCTGTCAGGCACACATGGCTCCTGCAACACCTTGCCCTGAGTTGCACCGTGGGGATGCACCACCCTTCTCAGAGCCAGCTCAGTTCCTGCCTGCAGTATCTGTACAGCTTCCGATGAAAGTTCAAGTTGTCATTTTCTGACAAAAGTTGGTGGAGCCCTGCTGCTTGCACTCTGTGTCCAGGTGATCTTCAGATGCAAATGATTTGTTTCAAAGAAATGCTTTATTTTTGCACGTGAAGGATGCTCACTAAAAAGTGTTTGTTTTCCACGACCTGTTTTAAAAATCATCAGGAGAAGTGCACCTAAATCCGTTTGACGCCAGGTTATTCGGTGGTGTGAAAAATGTGATATCGCCAATTTGTAACCTGGCAATTTTTGATAAAGACAATTTTAAAAGGGCTTTAATATTTATAGTTTAGACATGAACCAGTATTTCCTGGTATTTGTGATGTGGTCTGCACCAAACATGATTTATAAAAGTCAGAGGTCCCCTGGGGAAAGGATTGTACTTTAAACTGTTGCTCTAAATCTGATTTAGTTACATGTTGAAAGATTATTTTGTACTCTCCTTTGAACTGACCAAAACTTTTTTTTTTAATTGCTTAGACTCTTATTTTGCTGAAAATAAAACAAGTATCTTATTTTACAAAGGGGCATCAGTGTTGTGAACACAGAACTGATGTTAAAGCTGCTTTTGTATTCAGTGTGAGATGGTGTTTACAGATGATTTTGACAACAGTGGAAATATATTAAATGGTGTCTGTGTATCTGAACTATTTAATTTTGTGTTATGTTCATATGAAGAAATATTTATACATATTTCACCAATGTTTTATTTAATGTTGATAAATATTGCTCTTCAGTCTTCAGCTGTATTGTCCTTTTAAAGTGATTCATAAAGGTCTGCTTGAGAAATGAATAGACTATACCTAGATTTCTTGTCATTAAAATAAATTCACTTTTGTGTGAGTTGTTTAAAATGTCTACCCTCAAGTAATCTCATGAATTATATTCAAACTCTACTGCAAGTACAAATTTAGTACAAAAAAGAAAAAAGTTAAAGCTGCATCTGTCACAAGTGCATTTTGAACTGAAGATACGAGAATTGTTTTGCTGCTGGTTTGTGAGCCACATACAAAGGCACCCATGTTGCAAAAAAAATTAAATACCTTTATTTATAGAAAGAGGCATATATTTGAAATATATTCATTACTCAAGTTGACCTAAAAATTGTTTTAACATTTAAATATATATATATATCTATATATATTGCCATATTATTATATTCTGATATCTAGAGTAGTGCTGTGCCCCAATACACAAAATGTGAGAGCATGTAAGGAAGCCAGAGTTCATCGGGGGATTTATGGTATATTAGTACTGATTTTAAAATGGGAATCTATTATTTTTATTGAAGTTAAGCTTCCTTGAAAGCGTCGGTCACCACTGCTTACGTAATAGGAAGAGTTAAATCCTTGGATTGTTTTAACAGAGAAATAAACAACCTGTCTTTTGATGTGTGAACAGGCTTTTAAAATGTTATTTACAGGCATCATAAAATGTGTATGTATGCACATGTTGTAGCATACATCAATTTAGTTATTATTTATTCAATGAAATATGCACTATAAAATATTAAGAATTTGGCTGTGTTACAAGTACGGTGGGCATCAATTTAATTTGTATTTTATATGTTTCTGTGTTTGCTTTAAATCCATGCACACACAAAAATTATAGCTGTATGCACTAGTGGATATATTATTTATGAACACAGGCACACATAATAGGTTGCAGATGAAGAAAAATTCAAGACCAGTGACAAAGAATTACTTTTAAGAAGTATAAATGGTGTAATAGTTCATCTTTTTTGAGGAAAATTAAGTCAGAAACACAGTAGAAAACATCATTCTGATGGCAGACAAACAACTCAGTCCCATTAACTCTCCTCACAGCTCTGAAAGCTGGCTTTTCAGAGACCAGTCTCCGTTAATTGCAATAATACAAGATTAGACTGCATATGAAGAGGACCAAAAAGTCAGAAGCCAGACAGGAGCCGTTGGGTAGTCTGGAGAAAGCTTTGTAGAATAGACCCCAATCACTGTCAGCCTCTGAACAGGCAACAAAATGCATTATAATAAATGTTTGGCTTTTTCAGTGTAAAATTGTGATAGAAGTTTATTACTTCTGTACTGGTATAGGCAGTGAGAGATGTCTGATCTGAAGATCTGAGGGCAGGGGCCATGGTGCATGAAGCACTTTTTCCTACTCCTGCATAACACGCTTTCAACAAATGTAAATTGCAAATCGGCCTGGCACTGTTCTGAAGCTAAACAAATATAGGAAAGGCCGGAGTAGTTCCTAGGATTTAAACCTGTGGATCTGTGTAACCTAAACAATAAACAGCCTTAAGAGCTCTGGCAGTAGGAATATGCACACAGATATTCTGAGAGAGCTGGTGACCTTTCTAAATAATTTACACCTTCGTTTTCTTACTTTGCTCTCTTGATTGCTGTATTTCTTTTCTTGTTCTGCAAGAATATTCTAAAAAGTCTTGGTTCATTATCAACCTTATGTATCTGAAAATATAAGTAGAGATCCCAAAATACACTTGGTTTTTCTCTACAGAATGCAAACATCAAAGCAAAAGGAAGTTCTTTTCTTTCCTAATCAGCAGCATCAATAATTTTAAAAATAGTTATCATCATGCTACCGTATATACAGTAGGGATGGTCAAGCAGTGTCATACTATTTATAAACTGCTTTTCACTCACCTTACCCATCTGACTACTTAGGCATCACTATTCATATTTATATTTGAGATTCTAAACCCTCATTTTGTTCCAGATGGCTCCTAGAATCTCATGCTAAAATATGGTCTACAAGCCTGCCTTGTTATCAGGTGGGTTGTTTTTTTTTTTTTCCTTTCACAATCTCCCTATGCAAAGTTATCTGATCTTACATGATCAAAAGACACTTTACTAATTTCAGGAGTTGTATAGTGTTGAGATCTGATACTTTCTTTTCTAAGGATATAAAAAACATATCAAAAACAACTGGAGAAGGCTTCACATTTGCCAGGTCCTTATTGACAGGAATGGCCTGTGCCACAAAGAATCTGTTCACCAAGCCTGACCAATGGATGACCTCCCCCTAGGGATGTTCTCCGAAACCCCCACTAACTTGAACTTCACACAGTTCGTGAAGCATCATATATTTTAATGCATTGGGAAATTAAAAAAAAACAAAAAAAACAAACGTATTCATTGTGGTAGTTCACAATATTCTTTGACCCATGTAAATCTACTGTCCCTATTCACAACCTGCTTCCACCCTCTGTGATTTTCTATTTTATTTTTTTTTAATATTTTATGTATTTGCCCATTCAAATGCACTGGCTTCTTGGAGCAGGTCAAAGTGATACATATTTGTGAGTTGCTTTTGTTAGCCCTAAGGGTATGCAGAGATGTCTGGTGTAGCTGAGGTATTCGTAATGATGGCTGCCTTTTCTGACTCATACACTGCACTCCCATGATACCCAAACACTTCTGTTTGGAAGCTTAGATAAAGCATGCATGAGATTCAGGTTTTCATGGAATTAAAAACTTCATTTAATTAGGATGTACTTCCTTGTAGCAGGCATAGATCATTTTTAGCATGTGAACTTTTCTACTTCTCTATTTTTCAGCTGCCAGAAGGCTATCAGGCAAAATGCTAATTTGTAATGTCTGATACTTGGGCATTTTTTGTACTTCAGCTTTTAAAGTAAGGCAGAGATTATGCAGTTGTGCTATTTGTTGAAAACAAGTTGAGTGTGAATGGGAATTCTACACTATGTTTGTTTCATTTCATACACCATGGCACTGCAACTGGCTGAGATTGAGCATCACAGTTTTGATGTCACTGACAGTTCTTCACAGTCTTAACTGGCAAACTCATTACCTATGCTGTGCTGGTATGCAGTGCTTTGCTCTTCACCACTTACACTGCACATTCAAAATAAAACATAGATTGTATTTTTTTTTCCTTGAGAAATATCACTGCAGGTTTTTTCCAGATACATTCCTAAATGTGCTTGAGGATGCTTTGCTCAGTTTTAGATATCAAGATGGGTTAAGAGAGCCAATCCCCCTCAGGGGTTGTTAAATGGAAGGAGCACAGATAACATGGGAAAACATTAAGATAAGCGCTACTTATTCCATGGCCAATTCCAAGATATATTGTATGGTGTGTATATTGTACCTATGCCTCTCCATGCATTATGTATATGTCAGAAGGATAACGTATGTGTCACTCTACTGTGCATGTACATACAGAGAGATGTACCACATATAGAGCAATGTTTACAGATGTATGTACAAACTTATGCTGAAATTGTCAGCCATGATAAACATTGGACAGTGAAACTGTGTATAAGTCTCCTCTGCTTAGCTGCAAGAAAAGTTTCCACATCTTTCCTTAGGGCATATTTTTTACAATTGCATTGTCCTTATTTTTGAATATGGTGTTTTCAGTGTATTGATCTGGCTTTTTAGACATTATCCAAAATTTAGAAATGCATGAACATATTTCAGTTACTGAGGTATTGCAAAAAGGCTGCACTAAGTTTTAACTATGCTATGTTACCCAAACTCTTGCTGCTTTTTTTCAAAAAAGAAGAAACGGCCTCTTAGACTAGATTCTATCTAGGTTCACGTAAGAGAAACTGCTATGCCAATGTGAACATCACTGCCAGTTTCTCAAAGTTGCAAGAGAAATCCAGTCACTATGAAAACAGTTTGAGGCAAATGTCACAAACATATAAAGGCAAGTCATCACTGCAAATTCTTTGAGATAAGAACAGCACTCCTTCCATTAGAAATGAGGGGAGAAAAAAATTACCATCCTCCCTCATCCCATCCTATTGCTCTGCCCTTTCTGTTGTATGATATAATGCTTTTCCCTTGCCAGGCCCATGGGTGGAATTTTGCAGGCTTTAAAAACCTCATTCACTTGGCAAGACTTAGAATTACCCACTATATCTAGATCACTCACCCCCTTCTGGGCTTTCAAACAATAAATCCTTGACTGTGTGATGCTGGCTTAAGGGAATGTCTTACGAAAATTATGACAAAACCATTCAATCTAATGGTGGTGAGGAGAGGTAGCTTTTTCCAAGCTAGTGAAGCTATAAAACTTATGTAACTTGGCAGAAAGTGTGCAAAAACCCCAAGACATTTAAAGGCTTTATAGATGTGCACATCCTCCTTGCATAAGGGTGAATAAACCCATGTAAACAGTGCCCAAAAAAGTTCAGTGTATGAATGACTCTGTGAGCCAAAAGCATGCGTCACCACCAGCCACACTGTTGGCAGAGCACCCTGATGCCCCACTCAGGCCTCTGTGAAGAGATCCTTTTTATAGCACTCTAGGACTAAATAAAAAGGCTTCAATATGCAAGCAGGGCTTGTTTATCTGGGTGCATATGCATTTTCCAGGAATTTGATGGGAGATTTTTTTTTCTCGCTCCCGGACCAAAGTTATTTAGTGCACTTTCTGTAATGAAAGTACTCTTGAATAGATATGGTAATCATCACTCAACCATGCCTAACAATCAGAAAAGCACAGGATATTACTGTACCAAGAGAACTTAAATTTATTTTTCAATTAATTCATACATAGTTAATTTACTAAAAATATCAAAAGATCTGAAAAATTTTACACCATCATGGAAATAAAATCTCTGAACAATAATCTGATTCCTTATGTAGTTTCAAATAATCCAGTCTTCTTGAGCCTATTTTTCTTCTGTATTGAAATCTTTGGGTAACAAAGCAACTGTAGTCACTCCTTAAATACTGCCTGCTCTAAAGATGCCAAAGGGATGAGGAAATGGCCAAATGGCCTTTCTTAATTTGTGCTTAATGTGTCCACATTGAGAATTATTATTATTACCATTGTGGCACAGAGTAATTAGCACCATGGGGCAAAAGAAATAAGCAAATTTACTTTGAACGCTGCACAGTGCTGCACTCTGCTTATGCAGATACATCACAAGAAATAAGCCTGTGCTGTATTTCCCCATGCTGAGTACTTTCCTCCACTCATTACTTTTGTCCTTCACATAGATCACTCCCCTCCTATTGAACACACCTATCACATGTATTTATTGAATATACCTATGGAATACCCTTCACCATCAATATAGGAATATGTCACTTTTTTGCATCTGATTCAGAAATACATTCCATTTGCTTGCCTCATATTGCCATTAATGATGTTTATTTTACAAGAGATATTAGGACCAAAGCTTTCCACTTTTCAGGCTGTAGAACTACATCTGGCTAAATGTTTTGTTCCTTTATTCAAAAGGAATGTGATTTCTTGGCCGTAGGTAATCAGAACAAAATCCTCTGTGTAAAGGACAGAACAGCATTTATCTCCCACTCTGACCCTGCACTTCACTGACTATGATTGAAGATCCTTTCAGGTCTTTTCACTTGTTTTCAAAACAGTACAGCTACATTACGTAGTTCCATATTTCTCCTGCTGTGAGACAAGATCAGCATGAAAAATGCAAGAGACTTAAACTAATGTGCACAGGTGCCACTTTTGGTTTTGTTTTATTTTGGCTTTTAGTCTCTGCAATGCATATTGACTGACGCAGAATCCATCAGTAGAGGTGAAATATAAAGACTAAGGATGGACAGCTGCTCTCAAAAGCAAGCTGGGAAGGGATGGATCATTGAAGTCCATGTACTAAGTGCACACAAGAGCTCTTAGTTAAAACTGTAAAAAGCCTGAATTACAATCCATTGCTTTCCAAAAGAAGTAAGAAAATTACAAATGTAAGGTAAAGTTTTGTAGTTGTAAGCTGTAGATGTTAGAAGATGTCAGTGAAGAAGATGTCTTTTCTTAATATGAATTATCCCTGGGTTTCTAGAGGTGTCCCATCACCCAGTTGCCTCTTAACCCAATTCCTCCTCCCTCAAAGCTGACCAGCAGTCATGGGACTTCTGCCTCACAGGAAGTTGGAACTGAACTCCTGCCCCTGCCACCCCAGGGCAGGAAGGGTGTGGGCCACACCAGTCAAGTTGTTACAAGAAAGAGCCGTAAGCTTCCTGCTTCTATTTGGAGATAGCCGCTATTTTTGTGATAGAAATAGAGATAACATTGCAGGAATCTGATGAACATATTTTATGTGTTTCCTGATATGTTCCTATTACTTGAAAGCCTTCTGTTCTGGTGGTTATGGAGCAAAACAAGTCCCAGAGACAATATCTGAATACATACTTTCAAGGGTTGAAAATTTTTTAAAAATTGACTTTTTTGTCAATTGATTTATTTTGTCAAAGCCTGTTGCTTTCTGATTTTGAAATATATAGAGAAATTTCATGTAGTAATTAAGCATCTCAGAAACAGGTTTCATGAAAAGGAATTTGGAATTATAAAACTGATTTTCTTCAGTAAAACCAGTAGAGCTGAATATAATGTTATCTCATAAAATAACAGGAAACAGTAGAAAGGAGCCCCTCAACTTCTGTTGTGTAAAAAGACAGTGCTTGAGTATTCAGCCAAAATCTGGTGTCTATTGATCTAGTCATTGCTACCCATTCAGGTACTAGACAGAATGTTAATATTTTTTAAATTATTGGCCAAATTGATCTTTTTTTTTGCTAACACCTACCTTACTGTGCAGCAATTTTTCAGGTGAGTAATTAAATTCTATGTCTTGGTAAGTTCTCAGAAAGAATAATTGGCCCTAGCTCATATTGACAGCAGTTTGCAAAACACTAGCACAGTAATTGGAAGAGTAGAGGCAGATAATGATGAAGAGCAATCATTTTCCTTGGCTTCAGTGTTTTAGAGGAACATTCCCTTTTACAGCTAATAAAAATGAGAGTAAGAGAAGATGTTCTGCCACCATTGCAGTCCTGAGAGCAGAAGGTGGATGGCTGTGTGTTGGTAGAAAAATCAATACATTGGTCCAGGTCAAGTGTCCCACGAGAGCTCACATTCCTCCTTTCACCGCATGGGTATAAGCCCAAAATGTGCTGTCAAAACTTGGCACCCACTGAACTATCACAGCAGAACATTGTGCTCTTAAAAGATTTTCTCCTGCCAAGATGCTTATTCTTTTTTTTTTTTTTTTTTTTTTTTTTTTTTTTTTTTTTTTTTTTTTTTTTTTTTTTTTTTTTTAAACCCTCCACAGAAAACTAATCAGGTGGCACCTTCCCGTGTGGAAATTTCCTTGCAAATACATTACTGTAATCTACAAATGATTTTTACCCTGTATGCCCCTGATAACAATTGCATTAATATAAGCAGATAAACTCATTTCTTTAGTTGCTGCTCATAGAGTGGCTTGCTAGTTAAGATAAAAAGCAAATTATGGGATATAAAAGACATATCTGATTGTACAGTAATACACTGTGTGCCAAGCAGTTGGTGAGGTAAGGTTTACATAACTGCTAGATGTTGCTTGAACTTTTGAGATATATTTCCATGTTATTTTTTTTCTCTTGGGAGCCAAAACAGGGGCAGAACACAGAACAAGCAATTAAGAGAAATGTAATTGTTTTGATTGAAGTAATTTGAGATTAGATGTGGCAAGAGGGGTAAAAAATCTAGAAAATGTTCTGAAATCTTCATCATGCAGATGCTTTCCTTTGGAGAAACTGTCCTTCTATTCAGTCTGGGAGGACTCCCCTTAGGTATGGATTTGTAGAAGGAAATTTTGACTCCAGTCATATGCTATAATATTCTTTGACTGCTATTAATTCACTTAATGGCCCAGTGTGTTTCTCAGTGAAATTGTTCTGTGCTCTCTTAGCGACAGTGAAAAACAGCCTTTTCTGGGGGCTGATCCAAACCCAGCTCCAGCTGATGGAAAGGTTCCCTCTGTGCTTCTGAAATGAACATTTTTCCCCAGAAAGCAGGAGGTAGCCAGGATCCTGCACCATAAGGTGGGGCTGGATTGCTCATCAGCATTACAGAATTTTAATGCCACTTGTGCCACTTGTGTGCCCCCCACCTTGCACTTCCTGAGCATGAGCCTGCAAAGAAATTCTCTTGGAAAACACAGAACAAACTTAGCAAGCCATCCCCAGCCATTTTCATACCTATATATATATATGTGTGTGTATATATATATATATGTATGTATATCCCCTTCCAGTTCCCTTCCTCCTTCCTGCTGCCCAATGACAGCATATTCACACAACAAAAACAGTGGGTTCTAAAATAATTTCCAGCTGAATTGTAGACTGCAGTGGTCTTTATTACCAATAACATTAGAGAAAAATGGAAATGAGGAATTGCACAGCTCTGCCCTGTTTATGACTCCTTTTCTTCCTTTCTCATTCAAATGATGTACACAGAACATTTATTTGTTTGGAGGAAAGATTGTGGATTACTGGTGCAGCATTCTGATAGATATTTTAACATAATCAGAGAAGAGAAAATTCAGTCTCACAAATAGACATCTTGGATTTCTTTTTTATTTCTTACTAAATTCATCACAGACAGTTTAAGACCCACCTCTGCACAAGTGTCTTCCTGTATTTTTGACAACTGAGCAATTTTCTCACATGTGCCAGTTTGCTCAAATTTCTTTCTTTATCTGTTTTCTCACTAATGATTTCTGAATTAACAAGCCTTTGCCTTCTTGCTGGTGCACAGAGTCTGTTTTCACCAGCCTTAGTTTAAGTAATCAGGAGTGATCCAAACACAGTATGGATTTCCTCCACCTTACCTTATTTTACAGCTTGAGTTAGACCCTTGGCATTCTCAGTTATCAACAGCCAAGGAATTTTGGGCAATGCTTTTAATCTTCATAATATTTAATGAAGTAGTCATGTGCATATAATTGAGGTGTTAAAAAATGCCAACCCATAATCCATGCCATTACTTCAAAGTACCATATCAAATATGTTTTCCTATTAGTTGTGGAAGCAAATGTCAGTGCATAGCCAGGACTAACAATGTAGTCTACAACAACATCTAATACAAAGCAGATATTCTTCAAATACTTCATCAAATAATTTGACCTAATTCATCCTGGCTAAACAGACTTGGTTTAGCTCAATCCTACTGTTAAGCTCTCTTCAAAATTCTCATGAGCACCAATGGAAATTCTAGAAAGAGCAGATAAATCAGTCTCTTGTTATAGGACTGATAAATCACACTTTGGGTTTATATTTCTAGCTAATAAATGTAATCAAATTATTTAAAATATAAACACTCAAAGCCTGTTCTGTGCCCTCAGGGAACCCCTTTATCCCACTGCAGCAAAGCTGCATATAGCAGGATATATTCCACTAATACAGTCAAAAATATATGGGTGTATAAGAATAAACAGCTTAAAAAACTCATACTGTAAATGATGTGATTGAGTGAAACTGTATGTATATTTTTAAGTCTTCAGAATAGTTGAAGTTTTAACTTATTTCAAATTTTTAAGTTGAAATCTATTCATATTTGGAAATTTTGTACAACCTTGTAAAGTTAAATACTATGTCACTGTAATTTATTTTTGTTGTCATATATTGACACATGCTCATTTATATATGAAGTGTATTGTTTATGAATTGCTTCTAAGGCAGCAATAAAAACATGAAAGTTGTTCTCATTTTCCTGTCACAGCTGTCATTTATATCCAGTACATTATTTTAATACTTTTAATTCTGTTCCTTACTAAAACAGATAGTGTACTGAGTTCTTAACTATATGTCTCCCAGTTCACAGTGAATACATAGGCTGTTCTTGGCTGTACAACTGGGAGAACTTGGGGTACACTTTGCAGAAGACCTGGAAAGGGATTGCCACTGCAGTGCATCATGCCAAGAGGAAATGAGAAAGTCAAGGGGAACAAAAAGTCAGAACTCCTTCTCTTTTCCTACAAAGTTTGTTTTTACTTTTTAACTGAAGGTTTCCACATCATACCACATTTCTTTTCAGGCTCTCTGAAGTGTGCGGCATTCAGACCTCCTACAACAATGAAAGAGGGTCAATGTTGCAGAGCACTTTAAAATATCAGTCCCACTGTTGAGATTTGATTCAGTAAAATAATAGTTCTCCAGTTTCCTTTCATCTTGAAGAAAATGCTTTAGAACTTTCCTCCGCAAGCACTATCTGTAGAGGTCTTAAGTACTTTCCTCACCTTGTACACTATGTACCTGCAAATTCACAGCCATTTGGAATGGTTGCACAATTCCAGCTTTTTCCTCGGTCCAGCCCAGAGGTGAGGTGTGTAACGGGTGCAAAATGTATGTTCCATACATCAGGGACCACTAGTTACTATGAAATGCCATCATCTACAGAGATTTAAGTTTCATATCTACAGCCACTATGAAAGAGAGGGGATGAAAGGAATGAGCTTAACTGGATGGGTTTCCTCCAGTGATTCAACTTCTTTTTCTCCTTGCTGATATGAGGAATATAAGTGTACAGGGAACTAGAAACAATAAATATCACTATATATGATGCTTTCTGCAATAAAATGCTAGAGGAAATAGATAAAATACAAAAAGACAAAGACAAGGCCCTGGACATTGACCACACATAATAGAAAAGGGAAATTAGTGTTGTGAAATGGGTGTGTTTGCTTTTTATAGTAACTGCAAAGGTGGATTATTTTCTTGTTATATGTCATTTGGCATCTGCTTGTGTCATGAGCCTTTCTTTTTCATCGCTATCAAATTTCACCTGTCCATTTTCCTTCCTTTTGTTACAGGATGGAGTGGCTATATTGTCACCCTTTCAGGAATGATTGCAAAGTGTGGATCACAGAATACCTCAAGCAGCTGGAGCACAGCTGGATGCAGCGATCAGCTGGGGGTGCCACTGCTCCAGCCCCAGCCGGCTGATCTACAGCGAGCTGCATGTGCCGGGCTCAGGAGGGAGATGGGCAGGGGCACACGCTCCCAGTTACAGCGGCAGTGGTGACACTGCACCCAGACTAGGAGTGCCTTCACAGCTGATACAAACCAATTTATGATTAACTGATTACAAACTATTTATGCTCTAGGAGAGGAAATGAGGAGGGGAGAGAAGGGAAAGGGAGTTTGGGGTTTTCTTGCAGTTCCTTGTGTGGCTGGAGTGGGCTGGTAAGTTTGCTTGGCACAGTCCGTAAGAAGGCCTGGCTATTGGGATTCTAGGGAAAGATCTGTCTTGAAAAGTTGTTACTGCATTCAAAGGTCAGTTGCTTCAAGTAAGGCTAAGGAAGTTATAGATTAAAATCCTGGATTCAAGTTTTGAAGGTGCTTTTAAGCATTTCTAAAGAAACTCTGGATTGGGACTAAAGTAAGCTCCTGATGCATGTATCTTGAAGTTGTATAGTCAACTCCTGGTCATAAGACCCAATAACAGCCCTTATGAAGCTATTAATTCCTAATTCTCTGTACATTCTCAATCTTCTCTTTAATGCAAAGGACTCTGTGCTACATGAATTGTAAGTATCATTCAGGGTACTTTATCAAATAAAAGAGTAAGCTATATCCTGTAACTAGTTATAGCTGCCACTATGGTAGCTAAATACATTTGGTCTCTGAAATAAGAATATGTGAAATCACAAACACTTTCCTCTAGCCAGCAAGCTGTTTCCTGATGATGCTTTCAAAATAGAAATTTACTTCTGCTTCATAGTACAAATATCCATATGCTCTCTTTTTTCAGTATTTTTGTCAGGCAGCTGATGCAACTCTTCAGAGCTTTCTGGCTGTGCTACTTAATGTAACTAGATGTGAATTCTAGTGAGTTGTTTGTATCTTCTCTGAAGCTGTTCATTCTGCCATGAAGTAGTAAGTCAGCAGGGAAGCATGGGAAGTGGACTTATTGAAAAGGTTTAACAGCAATATTTTGTTACTTCCAGTCAGCTGAGGTCAAAGAAAGTGTAATACATTTTCTAATGCTGCTCAAACAGAACCTGAGAGTATGTTAATCTGTTTCCCAAAGTTACCCCACACTTTCTAACAGTTCCTTCAGCAAGGATTTGCATTATCATTAATTAAATAGTTGTGTTGCTCTGAAATGTGGTGGATAGGTATCTTTTTTGCAGCTATGAAGTATGGCTACTTAGCAGATTTTTACATGGCTTAAATTAAAAGGTGCTTATCTTGGAGAAGGAAAATATGGGATTTTTCCCCCCAAAACCATCCACTGGGGATAAAAGCAAAAGCAACACAGTAATCTCTAGTTAATATGATGCAAATAAAAAAGCCTCAATTTTATTTTCTGTGCTTTTTTTGCAGTTTTAAAAATCTGTCATCTTGATTGTAGCCAGTCTGAGAGATAATTACCTTAATGGCAGTTCTACAAAAAACAAGCTAGGAGGGATCTTGCACAATATTAATGTGCCTTGCTTTTGGAATATTTGAACAGAATATGAGAACAATTGCAAGGATCCCTTGGATTTATTAATTATGTGATCAAAAGATTTTAGAAATTAAGAAATAGCTTCCTCTTCCTTCTCCTGTCTATAACAATAAAAGTCTACAGATGCTGTGGAAAGGGCACAATTTTTTCCTTCGCTGCATGTGCCAAGTTGTGAAGTTTGTGAAGAGCTTGCCAAATATCTTTTCCTCCTGATATGCCTGAGGGCTGAGGGCAGGACACGAGTCCCCAAACAGCAATCCAATCCATAAAGGCAAAAAGTCTGTATGTTGCTTTGATTGTAGCAGTGTTCCCTTTAGAAACTTTGTGGAAAAACAGGGAAAAATTGCTAACGAGAGAGATCTACTGAGTGCAGAGAGAAGGATGATATGGAGCAAATACAGTTGCATGCATTGTAATGGTTTTATTATATTTTTTATTATTCAGAATTATTGTAGCTGTATAGTACTAAAATGAGTCTGAGCCTGCTGCCTTCCTTTTGAAGCTGTGCACTTTTTGTCAGCATCTTTCCTTGTGAGAATAAAGACCAGCATTTTGTTGAACTGGAGGGGAAGGGGGAAAAGAAGAACGGATAATGCATGGAAGAAAATAATTCACAGATTTCATTTTAAGTAACAGTATCAGATTCAGCATCAGCTGGTTTTGACTTAAAGTGTAATGAAATTAATTTTTCCTGATTTTCAAGCCCAAGTCTGATCCCTACTGAATAGAAATATATTTTGCTTGAGTGATTTGCAACAGTAATAGAACATATAAAATACCTACTTTTCATATCTAGTTTATGTTTAGGAAAATAAGGAGAATGGCTAGATAGCAGATGGTTAGTTGAGATGGAGTATCTCCAATGCTAAGAACTTATTTATTTGTAATAAAAATTAATTGTAAAGCTAGAGGAAGTGTATATGGACACCAAGTCTATTACATTACAGACCAGTTCTGTTACAGAAAGCAAGAGAAAATAACATCTTGTCTTCAGTCTTCTGATCATTCTCATAATTTTTTGATGGTTTGAATTCTCTATCTCAATATGGGGTGTTGTTAACCTTGCTTTTAATGCCTTTTTCAGAGACCAAAAAGGAAAGGAGCTGCAAAAGCATCAGACAGATAACCCTTCCCTTCTGTGAACAACAGGCCTTCATTCATGGGTCAGTCTCCCAGCTGCTGAGGAGTAGTGCATGGAATACCCATGAGGCTCAGTGAGTGGTCTAACAACAGTTGGCTTCCAGTTGCTGGTAGTTTCTTGTCAGAAGACTTATTTAGAGATACCTGAATGTCAGATCATCTTATCTACATGTGATCACTTTCCTCAAAAAATCCTTCATATTGCAGATATTCACCATTTTAATTACACCATATTAAATTTTTAAAAAAATTAAAACCTGGCTTCCAGCTATTGTTATGTATTAAACAGTCCAGTACTATACCATAGAATGGTTAAAGCAATGGATTAGACAAATTTTGGGTAAGTTAAATTTGCTATCAGTTCATCCACTATTTTTGTGAAGTGACAGAAACAGGGTAAAACTCCTTTATAAACAGGATATTTTGAGCTAACTGAGCTGAAGACAAGACAGCCAAAAATTAGGGGAAATTAAACTTAACTAGAATGGTTTAATCCTGAAAAGGTTTGACTTTTTTCCTGCTATATGAGAAAGATTCTTGGTAGATTAGATTCTCAAGCTGCTTTCAAGCTAGGACAATGACTTCAAAGGGACAAGGTGAAAGAAATTAAAGCCCAAGAATCCGAAGTTGCGATGCTTTGCTACACGGGATGCCTGCCAGCTCAGGTGTCACACAAAGCAGTCTGGCTCTTCTGCTGAGCCCATTCTCTAGCAAGGAGGGGACAGGGCATTGTCATCAGCCACAAGTGTGTTGGATGGGAGGGGGATTGGTTATATGCCACACTTGGGCATCATCTCCTGTTGTGTATGAAGACTATACAGACAATTATTCTGTCATAAGGAGCAACACAGATAAGGTCATGACTGATGGAGGTGTGCAACACCTGGTGATAAAGCACACTCTCTTAGCACCTCCTTACTCACAGAGCACAGCAGTTGCAGCTCTTACATGCTTTAGAATGATTATCACTGCTAAACAGTTTGCTGCTTGTGGTTTAGCTGTAGGACATGTAATACTGGAGTCTAGAATTATCCAAAGAGAGGAGGTAAGTGATAAATCATTCAAGACAATCAAGGAGCAAAGGTGGTGAAGCTCCAGACGGTGTTGAAGGGAGCATCAGTAGGAATGGGTATTAAAGGCAGCACATCCATAAGCCCTGCTGGTGGTATACTTGCTTTCAAATCAGACCTTGCCCACATTTAGCCAGCTTGGTTGGGTGAAGGTGGGTCATTCAGCAGTGGGCTGTGTGCTCCGCTGTTGTAGAGCTTCACATAAGTTTCTCTGGAAACTCCTATGACACTTTCAGCATCCCTGTGTTGGGTAAAACTCTTACATTCAAGCCTAAATTACGGTTTTAAAGTGTCTTGTATGTGTTCAAGTTGAACACACAGAGTTATGCAAGATTACAAACTGTTTTCAGCTACACCTGTGAGATACGAATTTGATCACTCCCAAAGTTTGGCCCGTGTTAAGCTCTGAGGCTTTGGTGTGACACTAATTGTAAGAAGAGGATAAGGCTAATTACAGCAGAGTAAACTGACCTAGTAAGAGAAACCAGATCCTTTAATCCTGTAAACATACAAATCAGTTAATTGCTAAAATGGTTGTTCTTGTGGAGGGAGTGCAGATGGCTATGTAATCTCAAAGGCTGTTCCAGTTTCACAGATAACACCTCATAGAAAGGAAGCAGCTTGCCCAGGATCCTAAACCAAGCTGGTGTCTGTAGCCCTGCATGCCAGCTCAGGGAGAGCCCAATGAGGTGCACGATGTGGCTCTTTGGGTTTTGTACAATAGGTGTTTTGTGAAGAAGGAAATAAGAGACCCTAGCCCTAGCTGGACAAAATTGTGTGGGGCTGGAGTAGTTTTTCCCAGTAAGAAACATTCTGTCCAAAACTATGTTGGACTTCCTACTGCTAAAATCACTGAATGGGATTGTAGCTGTCCGTACCAAGCAGCCTGTGGTGAATGCTTGTAGAAGAACCCCAGAATGAAACAGGAAGTTGGAGGATGTGGTTTTGCAGAAATGCAGAGCTGTTAGCCATGCAACTGGAGAAGGCAGTGCTCGGTATAATGGGCTTTTGGACTTGGGGTACTGTGTGGTTCCCACAGCAGCTTTAGCCTGCAGAAATGTTGTACAGCAAAGGTGAAGAGCCAGTGCTCTTTAAAGAGCCAGTGCTTTTTAAGAAAAAAAGAAAGCAAAGGAAAATATGTATTGATTATCAGAGAGAAGGTGAAAGACTGCCATTAAAAATATTCTTGATATTAGACTCTTGCTTATACCAGAAGGCAAAAAGTGTAGTTTTCGCAGAACACACAAAAATCAGAAGTCGATCAGAATTTTTGTCTGCAATACTAAGCTGAAAAAGGCTGTTGGCCAGATAAGCATGGTCTTCCCCCTGAACTTATACATTGTGTTTAGTTATTCCTTCCTCTGTGTAAATGTTTACTTTTAGCTTTACAGTGTTTAGTGCATTCTTTGGACATAGGTGTTGTGGACTCCTTTGTGTTGATACAACAACTGCAAGGGACTGCAAGTACTGTTTTGTTTTCATAGGATTAACAGAGAGCAACAAAAAAATTAAACAAAAATATTCAATTTTTAATCGTACTTGGAAACTTCTTTTTGTGTGCAAATATATATGTGAAGGGTTTCTTGCAAGATAACTCCAAAGCCTATGAGATCATTTAGTGCATGTCAGTATTTATTAAGTCTGGGCACTCCTACTCACAAAGCATTAGCCACCTCATTACACATGCATTAAGAGAACAGGTTTTGGTAAGAGACAGCATCACATGCCTTCCTTGATAAATGGCATGTGCCCTGGGAAAAGTCCTGTCAGATATGGGAAATGTATGGCAGATGTCTGGGAGCTAGTCTGTGAGCAGCCTGGTGCTTCCGATTAAAACTCCACTAAATTGTATTAGCAACTAGGTTTGCTATTGCCAACAAAAAATGAAATCTCTCAGAATAAGACACCTATGATAATATCCAGAGCAGAATTGTTTATATGTGACAGGGCAGAGGAGCTTTTCCATTTCAATAAGGAAGAAATCTACGCAACCATCGTGGCAGCCAAGGTCTGACCTTACAGAAACACTGACAACAGTAATGTAAGCAGGCATCCTTTGAACATTTTGGGAAGAATGATACCAAGGGAAGGCAAGCTGTGCCTTCCCTTGGCAATTTGCACAGCCTATTTGCAGTTATGCCTATGCACCACAGTGAAGGCATTTGCTTATTACCAGCACAACTGAGGTAAGAATTTGGCTGTGAGACTCAAGTGGAGACCTCTGCAAGCAGCCACAGGGAAAGGATGGCGTGACAGGGAGAGCGTGCTGAGTTTCACAAAAGCCTCCCCACAGCCATGAGAGAGGCAGCAGGGACTGTCTGCCTTGTCTGATAAGGCACAATGCCTTATGTAAACTTAGATCAAAATAATGCTCTTGTCAATCTATAGCAGTGCTAGCTTTACAAAACTCAATAGTGAGAGAATTAAATCTCTGTGACATTTCTTTTCAATCCCTGAAGCTAGAAGATTTGGTTCAAAGCAGAGTCACCTACTGGTTAGCAGAATTATTCTGAGGTTACATTTGGAAACACATCATTTTAATTGTACTCCTGAAGCTGAATCCCTCAATTTTTAATGGAGTTATACCACAGACTCTGTCCCCTCTTCCCATGTTGCTTACTTACATTGAAGAAAATTTTTGCTACCTGCATCTTGAAATATTTGATCTTCCTAATTAAGGAATCTTGGCCCCTTCTGCATAAAAAAATTCTGAGGGGGATTTCTTTTCATGGGGCAATGCAAAAAGATGCTGATTCATGATCTATTTCAAGGTTCAGTGTTTCTTGTTATTCCAGCAGTGCCCAGCTGTGAGCTCGGTTGTTGACTAGATGCATTCAGTATATTTCAGCTTCATATTTGGGGGCATGAAACTGAAGTTGCAACACAATTCTGATAATTTGAAATTGTGATCTTAAAATAAATCTAATGCAGTAAACTGCTTTATATGTACTCACAAAAAATATTCTTTTGCTCTGCTCTGGTGAAAGGGATTTTTTTTTTTTTTTTTTTCAGAGTATGTATACTGTAGCCATGACAACTTTGGGTGCCTAGATGAAAAGTGTGGAGATGCAACAGACATGCCAGAAGTGCATTATCTGACATGATAAAAGACTCCTTCAACACCTTTGAGTCACAAAACCAAAGTCCCTAGATGGTATTTAAGCTCATATTGTTTTCAATGTAAAAGAGGCAGGGTAAGCTCCACAGCAACTGAATGAAAAATAATCCCCAAACCTTTACTCAATCCCTGTCTGCATTCCACTTTCTAGGACCTTGACTGGTACATTAGACTTACAGCGCTCAATTTAAAAAACAAAAGATTTTTCTTTCCATCTTAAAATAGCAAATAGTTTTAAAATTTCAGTTTCAATAAAATGTAGCAACACAAATATCTTTGTAAAAATCCTAAGATGAAGGAGGGAAGGAAGATTTGTTCCCTCTGCCCCTAGCTAGATAGCCATCCAGCTGGAATTGAGGACTGAAAACAAAGGGACCCCTTTAATTTCAGTGGGAATCTTTCTCTTGTGTTCGGTGCTTACTGGTTCTGGCCCTCAAGCTGTATTCCCCTATACCTGGAATCATCATACAAGCATTCTAAATTGTTCCAAGCTTCTGACAGCCTTAGCAGGCTTCCTGATTTAGCTCCACGTAGCCTCATGTGCATCTTAGGGTAGGATGCCTGTGGGTAAGTGCCACGCTGTCAGAAAAATGAGGTAAGCTTTGGGCTACTTACAAGCTTATGGTGCCATTGTCACATTACCTGGGGGCTTACCCAGGAGGGGAACCCTTGGCTGAATTGATTGCAAATCCTACTGTAAAGCCAAAACATAGACACTACACTCCTCATTTTCCTGGTTCATCCATCACACAGAGATGACCATTTTTCTCTCTCCCCTGTGAGGAAGCTCACAAACAGAGTGTACAACACTGTGTCCGTGGTGCAGGTTCACACTAAGGTTGACACTGAGGCTGTGGTTTGGTTTGTGTTCAAAGCCAAGGTACAACTTCCAAGTGCGCTTATTTTCAATGGAATTAACTCCACTGTGAATGATGGAAGTCTCAGCCTCTCTACCTACAGCAAAAGAGCCTGGCAGTTCCTCATCCCTCTGCCTACCCATATGATCCACAGCAGAAAGATTTGCAGATTTCCCCCTCCCTACAGCATACAATGCCTGAGCTGCAGCACAGAATAAATGCTGCTAAGCATCAAGTGATCTCAGAGCCTGTGCTCTGGGGAAGGCAATTGCTTTGTCACTGGATTTGTGTTGGCTCTCCATGCTGACCACGTGATGCTTTTCCAGCAACATCATTTTCTCTGTATCACCTTGTTTCCAAGAGTGTTCAAGGGCTCTAAGGGAATTTGTGATCAATGGAGATGAAGTGATCACAGCCTGAATAAGTTCCTAAGGTACTCTATAGGTCAGAAAAAGTGGGGGTTTTGTAAAAGATTTCAATAAACTTAATTTTCATGTTTTGTGTTTATAGACTAAAGAGGTAAAACCAGTCATTTTTCAGTGTTGCAAGACTTAGTACGTTCCTTGCAGTGATTGTAAGGGATGATTTGTTCAGTCCAATACTTAGTCCAAATATATTCTGTTTCAGTTGAGCCCCAAAATGCCAGAATTTGTTAACTGTTAATATTGGATGCTTTACCATGAAAAACACTTTTTAAAAAAGGGATTTGCTCAAAACCAGAAAAATCTAGTACCAGGCAAACACATCCATATGTATACAGCCAACCTTAAAATCTGTATATATTTTATAATTTAGGACATGATTCTCTGCATGCAAGCCAACAGTGCCATCCACTGATTTTTTGTATTTTTTCACACAGATATTCTTCAAGATGTTCTAAACCAGCAGGTGATCCTAAAAGCATTTTTAAGGATGCTTGTCTAAAGGAATAGGATCCTCTTGAACAGATCAACAAATAATAAAGAAAAGAGGCTATTTCATGGTCTGGTTAGATTTTTAATGAATTAGTTTCTTATATCTGCATGGAGCTTCTCAGCTTTTGCAGGAAGGTGCCCTGTATTAGTTAGACACTTCCTTATACTCACCATTCAAAAATTCCAATATCAAGAAAAAGTCTAAAAGTCAGATGGAATGGACAATATTGGTTATGAAACATTAGCCCTTATTCATTTATCAAAAGACCTGAATTTGAACTAGTATCATGCATTATTTTTTCAACCTTTTATATACTCAAAAGGGCACCCAAAAGCATGTACAAAATTACTCCTCTGGAAAAATCTGTTAATTCACTGTCTCTCTGAGGGGAAAATGTTTTGATCCTGGATATACAATCAGTTTCCACACTACAACTGGAAAAGCCATGCATTAGTACTCCTAGAAATTGGGACTTTTAAAAATGTTTATGTATATTTAAAAGATGCAAGGAGGTAGGAGAAATAATTTATTTAACACTTCAGGTTTTTAAGCCTTTGATGTCTGTGTTTTCAAATTGTGCTCTGTAGCTGTTCCATGCTGGAATCCTACTTATTTTTGTTTGGTTTGCTTTTTGCTTGTTTACATGAAGGTGCTGATTACCACGTAAGTATTTGAGATGCAGATCCACAGAAAACCAGAGAACTTTTCATACAACTGTGACAAGAAACACCCTAATTTTAAGACCTGAAAAGCAACCATTCAAGCTCCTCTTGCAATTACATTATACTTGCGTATTTAAGTTGAGGATGGCCATATTGCTGCTGATATTTGAGCTGAGAGATGTCCTATTAACTGCAGGATCAGCCCCAAGGAGCAGCTGTGCTACTGCCACATGTTCATGCTAACATTCACATTTTCCTGTGGCTGCAATGAAAGCTACCTCTTGCTCCTACCTCCCCAAGTAACGTGTAGAGGGAAATTATTTTTCTGTGATCATTCATATTGGTTGTAACTGCTCCTCTCAAGAATCACTTCTTAATTGTCTTTTGGAGGTTAGGTAAATTTGTATGTTCAGATAAACCTGTTTTGTATGCCATAGTAATAAACATGAGCATTCTAAAACTGATATAAAAATAAAATTTTAAAATATTTTGTAAACAAATGACAAAACAATATTGAGGGAGGGTAGGGACTCCCAAGAATTGAAGAAAATCACTTCTTTAATAATCCTTTAGAAAAGTAGTTGTTTTCAATTATTTTCTCTGCAAACCTCTGTAGCAACGACTAGGTGGCACTGCATGATCATTTGAGAGAAAAAAATATTGTAAGAAAGAAAGCATGAAAATATATCAAGATAGTTAATATCTGGGGTTTTTTTAATTTAGCTTGTTAAAAATTGATTAAATATATTCTACTAAATTAACTTGAAGCCTCTAGCATTAAATATATAGCTATATGAGTATCTGTATCTATATCTATATATCTATGCATACATACATCATATACACTCTCCAAATAGAGGAGTATGTGATGTTAAATAGTATTTATTCCTAAATTCTACCTTCTCGACAAATAAAAAACAAGAAGGTATCTCTCTGGTAAAACAGTCCTTGACCATGGTTCTTGATGCGAAAGTGAACATTACATGCCACAAGGGAAAAGAAAACTTGTAACAGAACTACTTAATATTGTTCCTCTGATGTTTTCTTCAAAGGCAGAACAACCTTTCTGTTATTACTGTTATTACTATTACTATTATATAATTACTGTTAATCATGAGGGGTCAGTGTCATCTTGGGGTTTTTCACTCTAAGCAAAATACATTAATCTTACTATAGCCTCCTACACCATATTGCCAGCTCCCCAGATGCCCATGAAAGAGTAGCTGAGAGATGGACCTGAGGAGGGTGATCTGAACCCCTGTTCCACAGAATGTCTCTTTCTAAAGGCCACACAAACCAATGCACATACAGTCTCCTGGAAGAAAGGGCTGGAAGGAGAGGTTCCCCTTTAGCTAAGCTGGAGCAAGTCAGAGACCCCTGTGCTGGATTCCCTTCGCTCCCAGCTCAGACTGGCTGTGCCCCATGCTCAGCAAGCGGGCAGGAGCTGTCTCCTACCTCTCCCAGCTCCTACCCTTCTCTACCTGGTGCCAGTGAGATCCCCAGGCCATATTGCCTGGGAGCTGGACCTTTAGTATGTTTTCCTACATGTTTAACCACTGCTAGCTCTTGTCTGTACACAAGGGCATGCCCACTTTGGTTAGAAAGCCGTTCTTTGGGAGTGGACATGAAATCCTGAGCCCCATGTAAATGGATACACCTATCTTAGAAATTGAAAACTGTTGAGATATTATCTCAGGCTTTGGGTTTTCTGTCTTTTTGGTTTAGGCAGTTTTTTGGGGTTTTTTTAATATTATAGGACAATATCTTTCTTTCTGCCCTGACAGGAAACAATCATCTTTTTTTTTCAGCCTGCTTTCCATGTTAAACCCAAATGGCAAATAAAAGCACTGTAACGTCTTAACACTCCCACCATCATACCTGGGGTTTCTCACATTTGTTTCCAGGTAGGAATTTTTTCATATCATTTTAACAGCAAAAGACAACTCTTTTAGTAAGACCTAAGAAGTGGAAGAACAAAGAACTAGGGCCCAGAGAAAGAGATCAGCTTTAGGGTATACAGAAAGAAGGATCAGAAAAGGAGCCTAGGAAGGGAAAACTGGGGAAGAGAAAGAGAAATACAGTTATTTCTAAAAGCTACAGAACTGGCAGCTTCTATCAGTTTGGTGTTATATTGTGGTGTTTTCATAATGCTCCACTGTCTGGAGTTGGATAATTATATGAAATTTCCTATTTTTGTGGTTTAAGGGAGAGAAAATGGATTCAAAATCTATGAACTATATTTGAGTAATTGCAATTATTCAAATAGATTGCTAGCTTAGCCATATTTATTTATTTAGATGTAGAAGAAAAGAATATAACATTGAGTAAAGAGACCAATATAACCTTTCCTAAGTGCTGTCCTGCTGACATCACTGGCAATACTAGCAGGGAGATTGATTCCCAATTTCAGCGTTAGATTTTTAATTTGGTGGCTAAGCCTTGCTCCACTTAATTAGTTTGCTGTATCAATAAATGTGAAAGACAACCCATGCCTGTGGACTGTTTATTTTTCCATTATGCTATTTTGCTAATCAAACTATGTAGAATAACCTAAAAAATGCATATGAAACCAAATGAAACAGGCATGCTTAGTGTCATCCAAAATGCAAAAACATGCACAAAGTTCTTCACAGCTTAACTATAACGACTTCTGATGAAAGTGTAGCAGGTAGAATGATAATCAGAGGTATGGATCTACAGCTTTTTTTTTCTGTTCATCCATCCACACACATGCTTGTTTTTATACCAATATACAGACCTTATTTGATTAAAAGATAAGAGGTGATATATATATTCTCATATTGGGGCCATCATCCTTACTCTCATGACTGAGTTAGTTTGTAATGTTTTTGGTTAACTGATAGAAAAGTCAGATGTGTGCAGATGTAAAAGTCTGCCACGTGTGTGTTCATTTATACCACATTTTGGAATAAAAATATGAAATCATTTTATCAGTACTACAGTAAAACCTTTGCAGAAATTAACTTGGGAATAATTTGATAACCTGTAGGACTGCTTTTAATTGAAATAAAGTATTTGCCAGAACCCAAATAAAAATATTTTCATGGAGATTAATCTTGATTTATATTCTAATTACTGTGCTGTACCACAGCTATCTCCTCTCTTCTTTACTCTACCTGCATCCAGCTCCCTGTGTGGGCAGCACCTTCCCTGTTTCATAGCTGTGAGTTTACTGAGCCTCACCAAGCATAACTCAAGTGCTTCAGAACTCACACCAGAAATAACTGTGCACAAAACAAGCTTTTCTCAATTTTTTTCAGACTAGGTCAAGGTAAAATTGCAGGAATGATTTAAGAGTTTTTATGTGTGGGGAAAACTGGTGTTGCTCATTGACGTTAATGCCAAAAGACTGGGAATCATACAGCTACCATTGCCAGCCTACAGTGGATGGCTCCGCACTGTAAAGCCGTGCTACATCTGTTCTGCCTAAAATAGCTCCAGAAAAATTCAGTGCCAGCCCTCACATTTTTGCATTTCTCCATGCAGGCAGAGCAAAGAGGATCTGCTACCAGTGAGGAGGCAAAAACACCCTCCTGCTCTGCCAGCAGGACTGACAATCTTATGGGAAGGCATTCAACAGCTCCCTCCTGCTTGAAAAAGTGTGATTGTTTCCGCAGCCCGCAGCACTTCATTTAGCAATAGGCTGAGTCTCCTGCCACACAGCCTTGTATGCCTGGCTGAGCCCTGATCCTCCACCAGTCACAGTGGGCCCACAGCTGATCCTGGGCTGTCGAGACCCTCCGCTGCCATTGCCTAAAGCATCCTGCTGGGACCCTTCTCTCTAGGCAGCCAGGCTGATGGTCATGCTCTTAAGGAATGCCTGCCACTCTAGGCCTTTCCTGACATCTGCTGTGATCCAAGATGCAAAGGGAATAGAAAAAAGTTTGTGCCGTATTTTTTCTACCCCAACTCTTTTTGTGACCTATTCTAGTTTCTTTCTTTCTTTCACATTTAATTTTTACCTTGTTTTATTTCTGCTATTTTCCCCTTTTTCCTGCTTTAGTCTCTGCCACAATATTCATCCAATCCTCATCCAAATGTATGGCTGGTTAATGCTGCTCACTGAAAAGTAATAATAGTAATAATAGTATAAAAACAGTTCTAATAATAAACAGATATTCCTGTGACATTTGTGTACCATAAAGACTGTAATGCTAATGGCCTTTCAGCAGGAAAGAGTCCTTCAGCTTATGCTCTTCAGACAGCTCTTCTTTTCCCCCTTGCCCATATATTTCAGCTTTTATTGTTTTCTGGTTCCTCCCTGTAGGATCTTAACACAGCCCACAGAGAAAGCTATTTGAATATCCTTTGCTGACAGTAGTAATGCAGCCCTAACACTGGCACTGCAACACCTGTGGCAGAGTCAGAAGAGGTGGTGAAGAGTCACAGGTGCAATTTCACAGCCCTGAAGAAATGGTAATTTCTACTGATGATTTATCAAAAGACGGAAAAGTAGGTCTGACTTTCAGTGCTTAAACAAGACACATAGGCAAAGCACCCTAAAACTGAAAGTTTATCAGCTGTGTTCTTCATCCTGAAATCCACAGGAAAACGTAAGGGCCCCACTCCATGTATGCTATTACCTTTTTTTTAAAGGAAAAACTAAATTATGTCACTTTTTTTCTCTGATATTCACCAGTCAGGCCTTAATTGTTATCTTCCTGACAGTGTACATGCACCTCTGTGGAAATGAAATGAAAAATCTTCCTTTCTCCTCTTGTAAAGAAGCATTATCTAAATGCTTCTTGGCAGCTGATGATAAGTACACAGCCTGTAATACATCTCTCCAATTAATTTCAGGCAGAAAGCCAGATGTTACTCCCATCCAGTTTGACAAACCCATAGGAGTGCTTAGATTCTGGCTATCTGTTCTTTGACCACTGGAGAGGTGGAAGGAGTCAGCACTAAGTCTTGCCATAAGCATTTGATTGAATATGAGGTAAGAGAAAAGCTAAAACCTCTGTGCTAATTCTTCTTAAGGTAAGATTTCCTATCATTTTAGGGAACTCCTTGGGTTTCTTCTGGGTCTCAAGAAATATATATATATTTATAAAAATCAAATTTTTTAAAAATGTTTGCAGGAGGTATTTTTGTATTTTCATAATTTTTAGGCAATAGTATCTCTGTAAAAGTTACATTTATACCATAAAGGTGTCTTGTAAGAAGATTTTTGCAAACAGAAATAATTATGTTTTTTTTAGAAATATGTATAGAGTGAATATTTTACATCTTAAGGATAAGAACCTTTTAACTGGTAGCAAAATGTAACTTGCTTTATTTCAAACAAAAACACAGGAAGGTCACCAAGTTCAAGAACAGGAAAATTATGGAAAACTTCATTGATGCACATATCTCAAAATATTCAGAGCTTGGTGTGGAGGGAGGAAAATGTTTATAAGCAGATTTGGTTGTTTTCTTTTAAACAAGGAACTGAGCACTAAATGAAGAAAAAATAATTGACGAGTGAGGAAGTGGCATGTAAGGTATACAAACTGTACATCAAAACACTGTGCTTTTGTCAGTAAAAAACTTCAGGCTAGTGTATGAGTTTGGAAAGCAATGTGATAAAATCCATCACAATTGTAGCCTGTTTTAGGCAGGATTTGTTTTTGTAACAAACGTTAGAGAACATAAATCTGTGTGGCTGCTTGCACGTGGCATTTCCATCTCTTCCCTGAGAAACACCTAAAAGGAGATGCATCTACTGCCCAATCTTCCTCAGTGAGGTTGCTGTGGATGGACACCTCCTGATTTGGCATGTAGAGCATTGCATACAAGTTCAGCTGTGTGAATCACCCAGGATATGCCCAGAAAAGAATGACAGACACTAGAATTAAGTTTCAGTTTGAACTGTGAAACACTTTCCCAATCCTTGCAATTGTCAGAAAGAAACTCTATGGTTTCCTATAAACAAAGTCAACAGCTTTGTTTTCTTAATTATCAGCTTTCATCTTCTCTTTATCTTCTTGCCATCTTTCTCTCCCATCACACAAATTCTTCATTAGAAGCTGCATGTAAGACCCAGTAGGCACAGTGTTAAAATTCAGAGTATATTTGCTGGCATGCACCTTATTTCTGAGGTAATAGGGTATTATCCCATATACTGGGATTATGATTCTCCTCAGAATCCCCTGTCTGGTGCTTTTCCCTGCAGCTTGACAACAGCTAGTAGAGCATTGAAGTTTCTTTTTCTGGCTGAGGGCAAGAATTGCATGTTTTTCAATAGTACAGTTATTGTAGACCTATTCTCTACTATTTCTGGCCATTTGTGTTGTCTGATGGGACTTTACTGGGAATTTTGCCTGTGCCTTTGAAATGCAGAACATAATGTAAAGACCAAGTTGATACTCTAATTGGTTTATGACTCTTTCTGTCTCCATAAAATGAGTGTTATCTCTCTATGGGCTATCATAAAATTTAATAATATCCATCTGGTGTTCTGAGGATGTTTTATATCAGATAAAAAACTACTTATTCAAAGGAACTGCCTTAAGTTACTCTGCAGGAACTCTGACAAAACGGTATGTTCGGCAGTATTTCTGGAAATGGATTTGAAATAATGACCAGAAAGTAAAATAAAGACTGAAAATTAAAGACAAATTTATATAGATTTGTCACTTAATCCTTTATGGATTTCTGTGCTAGAGAAATTATTCACCCGGAAAAATATACAAAAAAAAAACCAAAAAAAGAGAAAAAATAATATTCGGAGTTTTTTCTCTTTCTTTCCCTGTATGTGCAGTTATAATGGCAATGCAGACCTTATGTTTCTTCATGAGCTTTTTCTTGTGTCCTTGGAGTACCTTCACTGAGGTTGTGATCCTCTTCTATCTTGATCAACAACTCAATTTAAAATGCTTAGTGTACCTGTATGCAAGAATTTCAGTGCCTAGACCAGCAGAAGTACTGGTGCATCACACATCTAACAGAACCAAGAAATCAAATCAAGTATGGTATCACAGGATTTGAGAGCAGTGAAAGAGCTTGGCCAGTGCTGAACTTCTAAACAAAAGGAAGTGTACTTAATGAATACATTTCCTTATATTAAAACTAGTCTGTTTGCTGCTTTGCTCTTCTAAAACATCAGAGTGATGTGTTCCAAGTTACAGTTCTGAAGTCACATGAGTGGCTTTCAGTCTGAAAGCCCCATTTTGTTAATGGGGGTAGGATTAGAACTTGGTACAGCTAAGTACCCTGTGATCCTTCAAAATCAAATGTAACATTTCATTTCCAGCATACGGGATCTTCTCTTCTGGGAAGGTTGTATTACATATAGAAATCAAAGTTCTGACTTCTTAATACTGAGAACCTCTGCAAGATTCTTCTTCAAAAAAGGTATAGTACCTGGTGACTCAGTTTCCAAGAAACAACTTTTGTAGATTGCCTTCAACAGCCTATGGGGGAAAAAGGCAACTACTCTCATTTTATCTCAATCTAGATGCTGCTTTTGGAATTGGAAAACCATTCCTGTATTGGTATCCTAGGCATGGCTTTTGGCAGCCCAATGATTTTAATGCATAATGCCTTCCACTTATATTTCACCAAGGTTAGATTTCTACTTATACCCTGCACAAAAACCAAAAACAAACAAAACACACACACAAACAAAGCCCCACAACAAAAATAAAACCAACCCAAATGAAAAACCAACCAACCGACAAAAAAACACCAAAAAATGAACAAAATCCCACAACCAACCAAAAAAACCAAAATCAAACAATCAAAAAAGCAAAAAAATCCTATGTTCTCTGGCTCTTCCACTGCTGTAGTTTTCTAGACAGTACTACTAAGCATGGCAACCTAACACTATTATTTTCTCCTGACAGATGGGGAAAACAAAAATCCACTTTTTCATCTTGACACTTTGTAACATTGGGAGACATTTTGAAGCAAAACACCTCCATACATGTGTGGGAGATTTTAGCGTAGGGAATTAGTTCTCATCATATTTGACCAAACATTAAGATGGAATCATTTAATCATTGGAGGAAAATGGGTTCAGGAGCAACTTCTTGGACTTGCACCCGCAGTCAAATTAGCACATGAAGTGCTAAAGATACAAAATCCACCCACAGTAAGTGATCAGTGCACAGTCCTCCATGAAGGGTTGAAACCAGGATTGTAAGCTCAAGGGATCCCACACAAAGTCTCGTATTCAAAGTAGAGGGAGCTTTGTAGGCCAGTGAGATGGAGCATATTCAGTGTCTGCCTAATTTGCTGTGGTGACAGCTCTACAGACAAAATGAAATAAAAAGGAAATGTTCCCATTCAATTTCTAAAACAATCTTGCCACAGTTTCTGGGTGTCTTTTTTGTTGTTTTAGTTTGGAGTTCTTTTGTGGGGGTGGAAGGTATTCAGGTTTTTTTTAACAAAATATATATTGTGATTTTTCCGACTGTCCTGTAGCGTCTTATATTGCTTATGCTTTCTTCTTCTCAATATCTTTGCTTCAATAAGCTTTCTTTAATAAGCTGTCTTCATGAAATAATCTCAAACAATGTCCTCATGATAATCTTGCTAACCTACTCTGCATAACCCACTATGGCAGGATAATTCCCCCTGTTTTGAATTGTGGAGATTTCAGATGGTCATGATGTCTTTGTCTAATTCTGTGTCTTGATAATGATGATGCAGTCAATGTGTGAGTGGAGAAAATAGTGAGCTCATTAATATCTTTTAGACCTAGTCCTTTAAATCCTAGACTGGGGAAGAAATCTCGTGAAGCAGGAATACTGTGATGTTCACATGGCTGCGTTTGAAGGTTGCTGGAATTCTTTATAGTATGGAAATTTGACACCTTTTGGCTAAAATATATATTGTTTTAAAGAAACACTTTAGCTGTAATCTTGACTGAAAATATGTCAAATAAACAGTAACATCTCATGCTTTCAAACTAAATGAAACAACTGTTCTACTTACTGCCTCATTACATTTTACTTTTGGGATGTACATGCGGGGTCATTCCCAAGAATTGTGTATCTTTCAGGAGAATTTTCAAAACAAATTAAAAGATCATATGTACTCTCAATTACTTGCAGTCAGACTGATTTTCCAGTGTGAGAGCCACACCAAAAGGATATAGCTCTTACTGAAACACCACACCCAAGCCATGTCTGTGGAACACAGCACTGGTTGTGCAGCTCATTCTTACTCAGTACAACAGGCTGCTGCTGTCCCAAATTCTTAGGGAAGAGGCAGTTTCCTGTCAGTATTTCATCTCTGAGGGATGTAATCATTAATTTAGATTACCATTAGCTTGTGGACAACAACAAAAAAGTCACTTACAAAGGGATACTCTTTGCTTCTGTCCTTTGCTCATCCAAACACAAAAAATCTGACAAAAAGTCCCCTTTCTAACAAATGTTGGATGGACTTAATGTAGAAGTAAGATTCAGGTGATCTGTGCCTAGTTAGGAAGCCTTACGGCCACAAAATATGTATAGGCTTTTCCTGCACAACTAGCACTGGACAGCAGGAGTTTACCAGCTGCATTAGAACAACTTGTCACTGCACACTTACCAATTTATTTTTCCTCATGTACAGAATCTTGGTTTTCCAATCATTTGGATACCTCTTTAGTGAAGGTGCAAGAGCTGTGGGAATCATATTAATGGGGAAAGAGGAAATATATTGCTTCTTTTCCTCTGTTTCTTCTTAGAAAAATACCAATATTCTGCTCCCAGAACCATGCAGAATTTGTAAAGGAACAATGTGCATGTATTGCTTTTATCTGCATTTAGTTGGCTTGGAGTTGGTCTCTCACTGACCTTAAAAGGGAAAATGTTTCAAAACTTCTGAAGGCTTCATGAGGTTCTTAAATTTGTTTTTGTTCACATTAAAAAGCCAGAGAGTGCAAAAAGAAAGTATCTCATGTGGGAGGAAGGCTTAAAATAATCCATGTAACTTCCATTTACACTGAGAGGAATGAGAGTCTGTCAGTGAAGACTTATCCTGTAATACAGGATGATTCAGGGACAGAGCAATGCCCCTTGAAGGTCACCTTCTGAGCATGAGACTTCCTCGGAGCATGAAATGAATTGCAACAGAGAGCTGTATCCTGAGTGTCTCCATTACCACAGTCATATGAAATGTAAACCACAAATCTCTCATCTTCCCCCCTCCTCCAATGCAGAGCTCCTTCACATTATGACAATAAAAATAAACACTTTACAGAATTAAAAACTGTATTTAAAGTAAATAAAGGAAGGGAAGGGAGCTTACTGGAAGCTTAGGTGCCAATCACAGATTTATTCAAATCCACTACTTTTGTCAGCTTGCTGAATTCAACCCATTTAATTTCTCAAACTCCAGCATCCATTTAAAATTAAAATGTCAGATTCTTCCCTGTTTTGCAAACCAGTTCTACTTTAGTGAGTCTGTAAAGACATAAAAGTTGTGAAGAAACTTTATTCAATATGGTTTGCTTCACAACATAATAGATAGTTATGTGACATATTACTATGAACACCTATGTTCCTCCAAAAAAAACACATACCACATTTTCAATAACTTTTGTGCTAAGTCTTTTAAGCAGTCAAATTTCTTAAGGCATTTATGATTTATTTTTTTTAACATTCCTGCAAATGTCAGTGGCTGTTAACATCTGAATCAAACTGTTCCCAGTGCATGTGACTGGAAATGGTGCCCAGAGCAAAAAAGCCAGACATTCTGACTCTCCTATAAGTATAGTCTGTGTGGAAATGTTTCTCTGACCAGAAGCAGAAGTTGCTGAGTTCACATCAGAATACATTTTGGCAGGAAACAAGGTAAGGCTGCATTATGATCACTTAATTATCATTATTACCTTTAATTAAGGTATGTTTGGGAAATAAATGGTCTAAGAGCTGAAGAAAAACATGATGATTGAAATAAGGATTCTGGCTGGACACAAGGCTAAGTGGTTCACATGTTGCTGGCAGTATCTGAAACTCTTCTGGGATTATGTTGGAATTATCTCACAGGATAGAAGGCTGAATTTGGGGTTTTAGCTTATAGCCACTCCAGGCAGCAGTTCTGAACAGCCTTGGGCTCTTAAGATGTTTTCCACCTTTTAAGTAGAAGGAATGCCACACAGCAACCAGTTGTGTATAAGGGTAAAGGGTATTTTAGCAATGAAGACTGAAAGAGATAAACTGAACTGTGCACATGTGAATGAGATTTATTTGGAGTATTGCATGGGTGGTACCAAAGACTGAAAATTGTGCTAGTCAGAGATGGCTGGACTAGGAGCAGCTGCAGATTTGCAGTTGCATTTGCCTCCAAAGGTGTTAGTGTAGCTAAATATATTTAAGACATAAGACTCGACATATGCACATACTTTCAGGGAAATTGGAAGTTCTAAAAGCATAGCAGAAGATCTGTAACTGAATTCCTAATTCCCTATGAAGCTCACAGTCCAACAGAGAAAAGGTTTTCTTGTTGTTGTAAAAAGGTTGATGATCATAAATACAGGCTCAGATGAGTTCTCTAAACTTTATCTGTCATTTATGAATATGCCTTTTTGAAGACTAAACACTGGAGGGCCAGTGCAGATAGTTAGGGTGTATGTTAAGATACTACTTCACTGAAAGGAGAAGCAGGAAAGAGTAATCAACTCTTTCTCCCCAGTCTCCAGCTACCTTCTCTTGTTGTTACCCAATACTGTTTGCATGTACCTGGCTATGTGGAAGCAAGCAGCAGCTTCAGACCATGACAGCTGTACTCCTTTGTGCTTTGTCTCTCTTCTCCTTGCTCTGCATCCTGCTTACAGCATGTGCACAAGTAGGAGAGGAACAGGATAGAGAAGCAGCTTCACCTACGGGACGTTTGCTGCTTTGGCAGCACAGCACTTTTTCCTGTCTAACTACATGGCAGGGTCTTCAGGCTGCCCACATAACACTGGACTAACTTATATTTATGTAACCCACGCTACCTGACTGAATGGATGGATTGTTTGGGTCTTTTTTATCATTTCCTGTCATCAAAAAGTTCTTTCCTACATGCCTCCAAGAGGAGATATTGTAGGAGAAATCTAGAAAAAATAGGTGTCAATTAATTTGACAAAGGAGAGTAATATTTCCAAAATAGCCTTGGTGTAGTATCAGACTGTTTGTGCTCATACTATCTACGCTGGATGTGGATTTTGATTTAAAGACAAATCCTCAAAGAAAAACATGATGAGTGTGTTAAATAAATAAATAGCAGATAATGATGCTTTAGAGCCACTCGTGTTCAGTCTTTCCAAGATCTGCAAGTGTTTTCCCTAAGCTGGATTGTCATCATTATCTTACCATTTTTAACTGATAAAAAGTTATGAGTTGTCTAGAGATGTTGAGGGAGAAGCAGGGAGAAATCTTACCACAGGAAAAAAGCTATAACCCCACTGTTTAAAAACAACCAACCAAGTTGGTTGTTTAGTACATCAGACTTGTTTTATCTGGTTTGAGATGATAAATGAGGTGGCAAGATAATCCCAGTTTCTGTGGATATTTCTTTAGCAGAAGAAACAGAGTAATATATGTGCAAAAAGCCACAAACTGTTGAAATAACTAATACCACATAATCAAGGTTACATCTGTGTGCCTGTAGAAACCAGTTGCACTCAAGAGTACAGAAGAATTCAAAAACATCTTGTTTAGAGGTTTTATTAAGATTTTTTTTTAACAGAAGTAAGTGAGATTGGATGTTCTTTTATGAAGTCTTTACACAAATGGTTCTATAATGGAAAAATCTAGGTGTGCCAGGTAAAAGGACATTTAAGTAGTGAAAACTTATTTTAGATAGATCTGAAATAGTTTTTAATCAATTCCAGTTACTGAAATTCTTGGTGTTTACAAAATATCTGTAAGATTCCTTAGTTCTGAGTCATCAGATGACAACAACTCAAAATCCCCCGAAAACCCAGCAGTTTTCAAAGTCTATCATCATACTGAACGTATACAATGATTTTTGAGATTTATGTGTACACACAACCCTGACCTGGATCAAACTTCCTTCTTTTTATTATTAAATTCATTTTGCAACATAAGAAAAGAGTTCTTTGTTCCATATGAAGATCTGAAGTAAAAAAAAAATATTTACCCGTTCAAAATTTTAATCCTTACCTATACTAAGTTCCTTATGACGTCTTCACAATCGTACATAAGAAAACTCAGTTTCTTTCCAATGCTTTAATCATTACATTCTGATCTGCAGGTTTCTCTGCTTCATACAATAGCCTGGGCCTTAAGTATTTTTTCTGTCAGAACTTTATGACTTTCTTGAATGTTATACTCTATAACACAGCAGTTTATATACAGGCTATATTTCAGTGGAGAGTTTAAATTTGTGCTCTTTAAAGCTGCCTTTACATACACACATTATAAATATTTCAAGGCTCTCTGCACTTATTTTCAGGATAGAATTAGAAGAGAATGTGGAATGAAACATCATCAAAATAGAATAAGAATAGCTCACAGCAGACACTACTATTAGAGGAATTTTTAAGTGGCATGGCATTCTATCTCTTTGAAATATAAGTTATGCTGCATGCTAATATTTGAGTAAGAAATGGTTTTCTAGGTCATGAACAAGGTATTTGTGTCTGTAATCTGCATGCCTTCCCCAGAAAACAGTGGGCAGGATCTATTCATTCCAAGCTACAACAACAGGAGTATCAAGGGTTCTAGGACACAGCTGGAACAGACCCTAATTGAGAGATCAAGGCATCTGTGTCCAGAAACATGTATATTTATAAATAACGATGGCTTTGGTGTGGGTTTTGCCTTAAGGTCTCCCTGAAATCTTCCATGCAGTTAGGGCTTTAATTGGCAACATAAGCAGCCTTATAATACATGATTTGGGCTAATTCCAGTTTAAGGAACTGTAACTGTGCTGCGGACTAGAGGAATTGAATTAAAGAATTGTATTTTTTATGCTTTTTATATCTTTGAAAGGAATTATGATAGATACATGGAAATTTTTCAACTTCTATTATTAGAAAAATTTTATATCCAGCATACTGCTTAACAGATGTTTATTCACAGCTGTTTATTCATGTTTCAATTGACTTATTCCTGCCTATGCAGACAATCTTGAGAGCTGTGGTTTAATGGAAAGCCATCTGATTTTCTCTCTGGGACACAGCTGGATTTCCACATAAGAGGGAGATATGTCAGACTGTTAATATAAAATTTCACACAGAAAATTTGGACTGCTTGGAAGTCTGTTATGGCATTTGATGTATTTTTTATTATTATTATTGAATTAGAAGGAACAGAAGAAGCGTACTTGTGTCTAATTGGATATTGACGTGACAGTAGAAGAAAAACAATTGTATCATGAATAGTCCCTAATGGGAGTGGATAAAAGTAAGGTCAGTAGAGTGGAACAGAAAGTAAGCAGGATCTGTAAATATCCTGTAAAGTTCTTTTTTCCTTGTTCTTTAAACTTGTATAAGATATTTATCTGACAATTAAAATAAGGTGTATTTTCTAATATTGCATATTTCTGCTTTATTGGTAATTGTCTTGTGCTCCAAGTTAAATTAAATATATATATAAAAATAAATTAAATCCAACCCACTACCAATGAAAATCACCAAGCAGACTCCCCAAAACCCCAAACCTTGTCTTCTGCTCTGCTTACAGGATGCTTAGTGCACAGTGAGCCCTAGTTATATTAGAACCTGATGTCAATATTAGTCCTGTCATGAGTTTCCTTCTCCTTTGTATACTCACATTGAGTAACAGTATCTTGCCACAAAAGTAGCACTGGTGACAGTAATGTTTGAAACTAGCACTTAGTACATCCAAGTGAGTAATTGCATGTTCCTGTGATTGTGCAAATGTCCAGCACTTTGGTGTCTGTAAGACAGAAAATATGGTCTTTGCTTTTCCAGAGCTTGAGAATGCATGTATTTGGATGAAATCGAAATGTGAGGTTAATGTCTACACCCACAGTTATACCACCCAGAAGTCAGAGAGTTCAAGGCAATATATCCTTATGATGTATTATGAAGACAGATCTTCCATCTGTCTTCAGTTTTCCTTTTCCTTTTCCATTTCCTCCTTTACATGCTTCCCTCACTTCCTTATAATGCTATATTGAGATTGATCACTTCATGTCATATTAATTCCATGTCAGTGACACCCATGAGCTGTACTGTCCTGAGCCCTTCTGTAGCTTATTGTCCTTTGATTCCAAAGCACTGACAGATTTAGCACTCTCTTTTCCCACTTTACACATATTTGCTTTAAACATGAAACAACCATTTAATTTTACTAGGCCAGGATGTCTATCCTTTCCTAGGATCATATATATTAAGAATCTATTTCTAAAAGGATGCTGATACTTGTCCATCAAATATCTCTTAATTGCACTGTGATGCAAGAGCAAAAGCGGTGAAAGGCAGGGGGAAGAAAATAAATGTAATTGAGTTAATGAGGTTATCCATGTGAGTCTGCTTAGATTATCAGCTCTCTGCAGTAGGAACAGTGAACTTGTAGCACTTTGCTTAGCATTTGGTGCAGCTGATCCCACCTTTGACTGATGTGTCTGTGAGCACAAAACACAGCTAACATGACAGCACACCGTGAACAAAGTGTCCAGCACAAGCCTGTTTAGAGTTGTGAGGCTCAATTAAAACAAGCAAACCAACCTCCTTATCTAAGGACATTCATCTGAATGACAGACTTGGGGAATTAAATTTCCTATTGCTTACACTTAGAATCTTTCCTATATCATTGTCTGCAGTCTGTCAGACTGACAAGTGCTAGAAGTTTGATGTTGAACCAGATGTATCTCCAGTCCAAATCCTGGGGGTTCTTTTTAATTTTTCAGGTAATATATCCTGAAATATTTCAGTATCTGTAGACTTTGGGAAGATTTCTGGCACAGAATCAATTAAAGTGACATGATAATAGGAATACCCTATTTAAAAGTCTTGGATCTCCTTATGATTTTTTTTTTACTTTACACTATGCAAAGGTAGCCTGACACTTTTTTAGTAAAGCAAATACCTCCTGTAATAACACCCCAGGTGAGGTGGCTCAGAGAAGCCCATCAGAATTTTGTTAATTGAACATTTAATCTTTTTCTTTCCCCAGGTGGATTAGGTTATTAAAAAAATTGAAAAGTAAGACCTATTACAGCATAATTTATCCTTCTTATTGTAAACACATATAAAAAAGATGGACTGCTGCATGGACAGTTCACACAAAGTATCTTTAATTTAGGACTGTTGTTGAGTGTTTGAATTTTGTTACTTGAACATCTTTCCTGAACATAAATGAAATGGAAATATCATGTAATTTAATGTGTGAAACTGACCAGCTTGGATGTTCGGAAGAACTCTACTTTCTAAATACTTTTATATAAGCTCTTAATAGAAGCTATTGGCAAAGTCGGGGACAGACCATAGTAAAACATTTGCTTGAATTTTTTCTTGCCAATTGTTGCAAAAATTAATGCTTGGGTAGTACTTCAGGTTCTGTCACCAATTTCCCAAAGCACTCTTGGCTGCAACATTTTCATAGAATCAGAGAATTTGCTTAGTTGGAAGGGACCCATCAGGATCACTGAGTCCAACTCCTGGCCCTAAGAAGAACACCCCAAGAACACCCCAACACCATGTGCCTGAGAGCATTGTTCAAACACTTCCTGAACTCTGATAGGCTTGGTGTTGTGACCACTTCCCCAGGGACCATGTTACAGTTCTAGGAGAAATTAAGACCTTGAGCAAGCAAGCACCCTCTGAATTATAACTCCCCAACCTCTTTACAATCCTCTCTCAGAACTAAAGTTTTTAGTAATTAAATATAATTTTTCTTAATCTCTTTTCTATTTTTTTTTCACAGCCTAAACTCTCTTTTAAAAGATAGGCAAGCAACTATTAAATTCTTTCCTTTCTCTTTCTGACCAGTTCTGTTTGGACTGTGACACTGTAGAAGACTGGAATCCACTCAGGGTTTTCACAAAGGGGAAATGAATCTGCTGCATAATGCTAAAGTAAATAGTATAAAAACTATAGATAAAATAGATGATGAATACAGAACATTGTCAGTCATGCCTTGACAGTATTTGAAAGACATGGGCATTAACATTTACTAATGTTATCCATGAACCAAGATGTGGAAGGGAAAAGTAAAAACAAATATAATGTCTGAACTGTAAACTGGTGAGATAATTTCATTTTGTTCCTTGTCCACAGTAAGAGGTGAAAGAAAGTGATGTTTGGTCCCACATGTTTCCACTCATTACTGACTATCTATCAGGAGCTGGAAGTGACTCCTTCCATCATAGGCACAGATGTGTGCCTACACAGCCTCTAGGTACAGTTAACAAGATTTTGGATTAAAAGATAAAAAATGAGTGATGATAGACCATTTAAGGACAGGACATTTATCATGTATAGAAGAGAAAGGGGTTAGTTAGCAGAAGGGAGAAATGGCACTGCAAGGGGAGGTGCAGTAGAAATGCAGGCATTTGAAATGATCAACAACTTCAGAAAAAGGAATTAATGAAGATAAACCAATATATTAAAAGAGGTGCCATTTTGTATCTAGAAGCAGGTCACCCATCATATTGAGGATACTCTTGGTCTGTGGATGACCTTGGATAAATCGTGAAATGAGAAGAGACATCAAACAAAAAAATCTTTTATATGGCCATGGTAGAGACTAAGTCAAAGGAGAATCATTAAGGAAAAAAAATTCAGTAGGACAGTTGATATTAGATACTTGGTCAGATGAAGATATTGAAATTGAGGAAGAAGACATAAGACAGTGAAAGATTGGGAATGGGTATAGTGAGCAGAACAGTGATATGGAAAAATTTATTTTTCTATTGGTCATGGAATGAACATTCAGTCCCCTAACTGGATCACACTAATTGACCTATGTATTCAGGACTACAAAAGTTGTAGTTCAGTGGTGGCTTCTATGCATATCATAATACTTTTGATATAAAAACATCATCATCCTAATTGAATTGCATGACCTTTATCTAGGCATCTGGGTTATTTAACTGGACCGTGTTTTTTCTGTCTTACTGTAGTTAAATAGTTTGTCACCCGTTCAATCATTATTGACAATCAGGACTTTAACTCAGCTTATTATGATAACCATTCAGCTGACAAAAGGAAAGCCATTTTAACTACAAAACCAGTAGGAATTCACTGTGCTAACTAGGCTTTAGGTCCCTCAGGCTAAGATCTAGCTGAGGACAAAAAACATAAATTATGGATTGAGCCCACTTTGTGTAGTTGCAGCTGTGTCAGTGCAGGTAATTCCTGTCACAGCTAGTTCAGCCAAGTGAGGCAGCCAGGACTGCTTGGGTGTTAGCAAGTAGTGTGTAGCTAGACTTGTAGACCAGCTGATGTCCATTGTCCTGCTTTCTAATTGCTAAAAGTTTTTGAAACAATGCAACAAATTAGTAGAAATTTAAAAGTATCACATTTTGTAAGCTTGTCCAAGTGTTTTACAGAGTTTCCCCAGCGCTGTTCCCTCTATGGAGAACATACTTATGGCAATTGACAGGAGAACAGTTGGTGTTTCAACAAGAAATGAAAGCTGATCAAATTTACATATCCACATGTGTGTATGCAACAGAACAATAACTGATGCCTAAAGTAAGATGGTAAAAAATTAATATTATTTCTTCTCTTCATGTATTTTTTGAAAACAATCAATGTAATCAGTTATGAATTTTAAAAACTTTAAAAGGAATCTCAGGAAAAACTGATCTTTGTCAATTTTTCCTTCAGACTAGTAGCTAATTTCTCCAGTAGAAAAGATAAAATTAGGGCACCAAGTACTTTAGTTAATCCCTTGTCTCCTGCAGAAAAGGAGTAGGCTCAAAAATGCGCCATTGTTTCATGGCGTTTTGAGCTCTCTGCAGGCAAAAAGGTCCACTGATACGATCAAAGTCTACATTTTTCAAACCTGTCATTAAGTACTCTGGGAGTTGTCCAAGAAAACCAACAAGACAATATGTAATTTTCTGCTTGATTTAACAGAATATGTTCTTTTCTAAGGAATGAAAATGAGGAGGCCCAGTTTCCTACAGTTTTGTGTTCTTTGTTCCTTTCTCTATCCTCTAGTACAAAAAATCTTGTCCACTCTCATTTTTTCCTATGAAATGCTTGCTTGTGGTGGGTAGTTCTAAACTACGTTAATCCTGTTTGATTGACTGACACAGTCAGTTCTGCTTATCTTTCCCCTCTCTACGCAAATACTGATTCTGCACATGTGTGAATTTTGCAGGGGTTTTAATGATTTCCCTCTTAAAAGTTTGGTTGATGTTTCCTACTGTGTTCAAAAGCTATTATGAGGCCTGAAGGAATAACCTTATTGCTTAAATATCATTCCTTAGAAAATAAAATTATAACTTAGACCGTTACTCCAATTTTTTGATTGTAGTTTACAGTAGCTTAAATGGTAGAAACTGTTTTTTCTTTACTTAACACTCTGGTCATCTGATATTTTGCTAATTATTCTTTTTTTGTTGTAGCCTCAACTGTGTTGCATCGAATTCCTTCAGCATATACTAGCAAACAAGTGCTGGAGATCTGCACTCAACATACAATTTCTCTGAAATAAACCTGGTGCAATAGGGGAATAGTGGAAGCTATGCCACAAGATACCTCACTTTTCAGATTTTCAGTCTTCGTCATTGCTTGGGTTTGGACACAGTAGCAGTGTAGTACAATGTGCTCCAAATACAGGAGCTGTAGTGGCTGTAGTATTTGCAGAGGCCTGGACTTTTGGAGCTTGTTTCTGTGACCTAACCCTGAAATGCAATGCATAAATCTCCAGAATGCTGGAAGGGGTTTGAGTGCAGCTGTTCAGCCAACACTTCCCATACAAGTAACTGTGATAGGTTCTGTGCAGCTTTTATGATGGAAAGTGTATTTTACAATTAAGAAGCAGTAAGAATATAGAAATGCAAAGGGAAAACAATAAAGGGACTTATTGGAATGTGTATGAGCTTTGCTATGTCGAGCTGATCATATTTTTAAACAAAAAACTGCTCTGTTTCACAATGCAAATAATGCATAAATGTATTATTGCATTTAGGTGAAAAATTCAGGAAGTTAAATGCTTCATAGAGATTTTGACCCCTAGCCAGTGCCCTTCTGCAGCATGTAGCTGGCAAACATTGCACTGCTGGAGACACTACTTCTTCAGATACATTAATTTTAAATTATAGTTCTCACTAGATAGAAATTATGAGAAAGTTCAGCACTATGTAGCAGGCATTTGAAAATCCTAGCCAATATTTTTTCATGCACTAAAAAAAGTTCCTAAGCAAGTCATATCTCACCTAGGATTATTGCTTGCTAGGTTCAAGCTCCTTGAACCTTCCTAAAGGAAGCCTTTTAGTATATAAACTAGGTAGCCCAGCAGCTGGATCACGTCTACGTAATGTAAGTACAATGCATAAGGCATGGTTTCATACTGCTTAAACAAGTAATAAAAGGAAGAGTTGAATCTCATATCGAAATGAAGCAAGGGCAGGACAGGCTTTAATTCTGGCCACTATGATCTCTGAATTCACTTTATATTTTCTTATCTCCTGACTTGTCCCCTGCCAGTCACAACTAGAGCTTGTGGAGTATTAAAAGGTGATTCTCCCTATACCTGCAAGGGATGGGAGTATGGGGGCAAGAAAAAATTTTCAACTGCTTGGAGCATGACTTTGGTAATGTAAGGGATTACTTAATTGCAGCTGACGCCTTCTGGGAAGATAAATTTTACATCACGCTCAGAACGGCACCTGGGGAAGGCTTCTTGCTGCTACAGGACAGCAGGAACTGGAACCAGGTTCCAGCACTGAACTGAATGAGTATGAAAATTCAAGCTTTAGTAACATAGATGGCTGGAATGTTTTGGTCTGCTTAAACAAGTCATTCTTCACACCTTCTGCATGCCATATCCTAGTCAGTAATGTGACACCAGAGTACTTTAAAATCCTCCTGTTACTCTCTGTGCCTTTATCTCCAAACCAAACCCACACACATTGAGCCACTGATTAAAATTAATCTCTGCAGGGTGTATGGCAGATGTGAGGATCTCCTGCAGCCATGTATCCTCTGGGAGCAGTGTGAGAGGAAGCTGGAGAGCACACAGTGCTGGAGGAGCAGTGCCCAGCTCCTAGGACATGCAGTATTGTGCTGAGGCTCTCACACTGCTCTCCCTCTCCGTGTGGAGCCTGAGTCCTTGGAGACTGAGATTCAGCGCCCTCTAGTCAGCCTCTACCCTGGCCTGCCATGCTGTGTCTTACACCCAGAAGAGCACCTGCCCTGGGCTGCAGCAGCATCATCTCCCCTGATTTGAGGGAAGATTCCCTTTCATCAGGGAAGTGGCAGAGCACAGAGCCCATGTATGCACACAGCTGTATCCTGACCAGCCACTTTGGCTTCCTGGAAGAGCTGGCTGAGAGCACAAAGCCTGTCCCCCAGTCAGTGTGCAGGGTGCTATGGGGGCACATGGCACAGTGTTATTCTTTGCCCTCCACATCTTTGCAGCACAGTGGTGATGGTGCAGCATCACTGCTGGGATGCTGCTTTGGGTCCTTTGCCAGCATTCCTGTGGATTAAACCCTTTCCTGGAGTCCTGTGGGTGAAGCCTAATGCTGCCCAAAGGCTTGTACTCCAGCAGACACAGCCTGAGGCAGTAAAAGGGTGTGGTCCTCACTCTACTGGGACTTGTGCAACTACTGTTGAGAGCATAATAAAATATCACAGTCAGTAAAGCATGTTAAAAAGTCATCCACCACAAAAAAAGCTGTCTCCACTGAGCAGGCTCCCCAAGCACCCCTCTTTTCCTGCAGGCAGCCCATATTTGCCATAGGTCTGAACTAGCAGGATGCCAACTGCTGACCCAGACTTTTTGTAAGGAACTGGAGGGAGAACTCCTGACCTGACAGGAGGGCAGCACTCTGCCTTGGCTGTGCTCCAGGAGGCTGAGTCCTGAACCCAGGTGTTGGCAATCAGTGCTGCCTTTCCCCTCCCAGCTGATCAAGGGGCAGGCAGGCAGGCAGGCAGCGTTGGGGGAGCTGCTCACCTTCTCAGGGAGGCTGCAGGAAATGGTAACTATCCTGAAAATAATCACAGTCCTGTAACAGGGTTTTGTGTTTCCAACAGGAATGTGTTAACGTGGAGGTCTCTGGGAGCTCAAGGACAATGTGTCCTGAGTTGTAAGTTTTGACTCTCTTCTGTGTGTTGATATTTGTACCTCCTGAGCTTAGGAGGAGAGTGAGAGATGATCTCAGGTCTATGCTTGTAGTCTCACCCCTCAGTGTTTTTGTCTGAGTGCTGGCAAGTATTGAATGAGTCAGGCAGGCAGGCTCACTGACTAGCCTCAGTAGTTTATTGACAATTTATAGCAACTCAGAATGAGTTATTATCACTCTTTAAAATGAAATATCCCTCTTGAACACCTAAATCCTTTTCTTTTCTCTGTTTAGGGTCTGTTGAAAGTCTCTCTTTTCTTAGTGCAGAGTATTAAATACCATGTTAGCTTTTAAAATGTAGTTTACATTGATGCCAAAATGTTTTGGTTTCTTGCTGATTTTTGATAACATATTTTTCTCTGGAAGCTAAAATACTGACTAAGAGTAAACAGACCCCAAAATATTACCTTTTTTTATTGTCATATATTTAAAATTTGAAAATATCTATGGCTATACATTATGTGGGGTTTTTGTTAAGAACTGACTCATCAGGAGGTGCTGTATGAAAACTTATAGGAAATAATGTACCTACATGACTAAAACTATTATAAGCTTCTAGTCTCTAATTTAAAAATGAAGACTGGTCTTTAACTTGACTCTCTTATAAGCCTACCTATGTTGATGACTTGGTTTTGCAACACAATTTGCAGAGTAATCACTCTTGGTGAGTTATCATTAGTTGTGATGAAGTGTATAGGCTCTGCCAGGTAAGTTGACAGAGAAGGAAGGAAAGGGAGTGTTTCAGAACATTACACTAATTCTGCAGTTCCCTTATACCTTCCAGCCACTGTATCTTTATATTACTCCTGCATTATGTTAATTTCTGGCAGATTTTAGTGGGAAAAGAGTTTTTAAGTGAGGTTGGAAGATATGAGTACTCCAGTTCTAATCAAGGCTTAGATCCTTGTCAGTTTTAGTCAGTTAAAGTACCCGTCAAGGTATTATTCTACTACAATGGTTCTCTCAAACTGTGGCTTAATTCTTACTGTGTATCTTCAGTTGGACTGAAATTATATGTGCTTTTAAAAACCTTTTTCAAATACATAATATGATGTAAGAGGTAAAATACTGTAACAAAGCAAAAACTAGCTAGGATAACAGAAAGCAAAAGCAGGAATGGAGTGAAAAAGCAGAGTCATGTAACATGCACTTGCAGGTTTTGCTATACTGGTTCTTGTTAGTATATTTATAGTTGTTAAGTGTTAAAAGTAGAAAAAATAGATGTTTGACTTGGTTGCATAAGGAAAAATAATTAAATTTTAAAAAGAAAAATAAAATTATCGCACTGAGTATAGAAAGTCATCTGATCCACATAAAACACTCAAGTTATTGTAGACCGTGGACCCTGGACCACAGTCCTCCCCAAGACAGCACTTAGAGCAGTAAGTGACCAAGAAGCACAAGGAAGAAATGATGACAGTTCAAAATAATTAATGTGTGTTATGAACAGTGCTATTGTTTCCAAACCAAATAAACAGAAATTATTTGCTATTTATATAACCAGAGCCTAGATTTGTGGAGGTATTTAGAAATCTTTAGGTAAAAAAATAGTGCGTGCCTTGGAGGAAAGGGGAAGGAAGGGAGAATATATCTGTATAATTTTTAAAATGTGAATGGTACTCCTTCTTCTTTAATGTCTGTTAAGGCAGAGGAAAGAAGTGAAATTTATGGTAGGAATTACATCAAAAGTGAGAGTTAGATAAACCAGTAGAATGTGTTTACCTGGAATGACGTATTGGTTTAAGCAATCCCTTCTGAAAGGGAAATTGCAAGTGAGGAAGTTCACAGCCATGAGGAATACATGAAGTCTTTCATAGAAACTGAACATAATAGACTGGGCAGTTTAAAGTAAAGCATAAACAGAAAATCTATCTAATTACTACTTGTTAGGTGTTGAACCAAGGTATTGGACAGCTGAACTGATCCAGCTTGGCAATTTGGTATTCTCAGCTCCTTTGGTTTCTATCCCAGTTATTTTAATTCTAAATTTTAAAAGTGGAAGGAAGTATCTGTCTAGAAGTTCAGGAAATGTATTTATGAAATATTGAAGTTTTATAAATTAAAGGCAAAAATTAAGGAGAAGCAGAAACTGATTCTAACTACTTTGGAAGCCTGTGAAAAAATTTAGAATGTCAGCATCTAAGCCAATTATTAAATAGTAGGGTGAAATAGAGGAATACATTGCTGTATCTTTTTTCCTTAGTTGTATTTGAATATTGCTATTTTTCTTGTTTGTTTTATCGTGTCTCGTGCCAGATGTTCTTATCAGGGAAAACAATAGTTATGTGTTTTAATATTGATGAGTTGATTCTCCTGGGAGTAATAGTATATCTACCTTCTCAGAATACAAATTGCGGGAGGCTTTTTATAGCATAATTACCACAATGCATTGAATTTTAAGTGCAACTCTTTAAAACTGTAGAAAGAAGTTTCTGTTTATTGTCTTTATTTTATCTACTTTAAAAGAAGAATGACTCTTCTTTTAAAATTATGTATTGTTTTGGTGGCCTTTAAAAAGCAAGCATATAAATCACCAAAGGTATTGTGTAATCTGTCAAAGCAGCACATGCTTAAGCAACTTATAAACTATTAAATAATCATAATTTTTTTCCCAAGTTTGTTAGTTTATTTGTTTAAGTAATTGCAGAGCAGTTGCAGAGTAATTAAAGCACCTTGCTTTAACTTTTTTTTCCTCCCTTTTCCCTTCAGGAGTTTGAAGCACTGAAAGTATAAATGATTTGGTGACAAGCTGAGCTTGCAATGCAGGCAATAAAAACCGTAGAAAAAGAAGTGACTTTTATAAAGGAAACACTTTTTACAGAGTCCTTCCTAAAGCAGCAAGAGTGCAGCAGGAGCCTGGCGAGCAGGCAGCTCCAAGAGCAGCAGCCATTGGAAGGAGCTGTCTGCAGCTCTCAGTGCTGCACTGAGCATGTCCCGGCGGAGCCCAGCGCAAGCAGCACATTATGCAAAAAGGCAGCTCCAGCAGATGGGAGAGAGGCACAGCAAGCATTTGCCTCCCTTGCATCACCACCGCTTGAAAACAAACCTGGATCGCTAGAGGGGATCTCGTCAGCAGGCCAAAGGAATGAAATCCGGGAGGATGGCTTGATTGCCAAAGGTGCAGCACCGCGAAAAATCATGGGGAATCAAGATGGGAAGCTAAAGAAAAATGCAGGTGATGTGCAAGAAGGAGGAGAAGATGCCTCTGGGCCCAAGGATACAGACGGCACAAAGAAGGTATCGGGAGGCAGAAGGGGACTGGGGAAGCATGCAAAAGGAAGCGAATCAGGAAAGAAGAAGGGTAAGTCAGACTCCAGGCCCTCTGTGTTTTCAAATCTGAGGATCAGAAAAAATCTGTCCAAGGCTAAAGATGGGAATAGCAGTTCACGGGAGGATGTTTTGGAAAGCCAGGCCTTGCAGCCTGGGGAGCTGGACAGTACTCATTCAATTGTAACCAAAACTCCCGATATAAGCATCTCTGCAGATGAAGGGGGTCTCTCAGACACAGATGTTGAACATTTTGAAATCAGAAATGAAACTGTTCCAGCTGCTGCAGAGACACAGGATGGACAAAGAACCAGCTCTGGCTCTGATACGGATATATACAGTTTCCATTCAGCCGCAGAACAAGAGGATTTGCTTTCTGATATCCAGCAAGCTATTAGACTGCAGCAGCAGCAGCAGCAGGGGGCAATTAACATTGGAACTGAGGACCTTGTCACCAAAACAATGGGCCGACACATGGCTAATTCCCAGGCAACCCCCTTAGATTTTGAAAGGTTTTTTTCAGTAACTACCACTGACAAAGAGAGGAGCCCAGACACTGAGGGGGCTTTTCCAGCAGTATCGGAAACTGTGGAAAACATTCCCGTCTCCCGTGCAACAGAACATGAACTGAAAGAAGTGGTAAAAGGCTCTCCTGGTAACGGCGTAACTGAAACACAAGAACGTCAGCTATTGATTGAGGAACAGCTCGTTGCTGGAGTGGATGCTGTAGCCAGTGAACTACAAGATGGTTTGAATAGAACTGCAGTAGAAAACGGGTCTCAGGCACACAGCTTCACACCACCCTTCCCAACTTCAGTGGCAGCTGCTGAGGCTAAGATTGCTGAAGTGCAGGCTGTGGATTTTCAGGGTTCAGTAGCAGAGGGTGATATTTCAGATGCAGGCCGTGATCATGCTGCTGAGACTCAGGAAGGGAAACGCACTCTGTCCGCCAGTCAAGAGGAGCTGCGTAATGGTTTATCCACGGAAATGAAAAATGGCAGTCTATCCTCTGAAGGAACAGCAGACAGCCCGATGCTTGGTTCCCGATGTTTTAAGCCCTATCTAATTAATCCCTGTTACATCAAAACCACAACTAGGCAACTGAGTTCTCCCAACCATTCACCTTCTCCTTCCCCATCCCAGAGCCCGCTTGTCACAAGGAGGCAGGAGTCCTTCCACAAGAAGGAAAAAGTGTCAATCAGGAAGAAGAGGTCTGCTAGTTTGGCAGGTTTGTTCAGTCGTTCTGCAGACTGGACAGAAGAGGTGTCTAATCACAAAAGCGAGATAACGGAGAAGGTGAGCTCTGCAGACTATTTGGAGCACAAGGGGTTTAGAGAGAAATTTCAAACGGAAAGAGTGCCTTTGACTCATTCAAGAAAGTCCTCAGGGGTCCAGGCTTCTACAGAGACATTTCCCAATGTCTTTTCAGGTGAGTGACATGTATTAAGGGTTGTTTCGTGAGGATTTTTTTCCCCCACAAGAGTTTTGAAAATATTTTTAAAATACTTTAATTCATCACATGCAGTAAGTTGTATGCATTATCGTCTTTACACATGCCGGCAGCTTTAAAATCCAAGGCCTGATCTTACAAACACAGTCACATTTCATCAGTCTGGCAGTACTGCCAGTAAAGGAAGTGCATAACTCTTTGAAGTTTTTCTTTCTACTTGTCTCCTTTGTCTACATCCTGTAGGAAAAGGCTGAATGCCTTAAATTATTCTTGTTGAAAAATGCTAAAATCTGCACTGTTGTAAGCAGACCAGCTCTCTGCATAAACAGATCTTTCAAATGCAAAGCTTTCTGTAACCAGGATCCTGTTTGGGGGTTTCTTGTGCTAGGTGCTCTTCTAGTGTACTGTAAACTTATGAGAGCCGCACCTGGTGTTAGACTGAGGTAATGATGAGGATTTCCCTAGTACAAAAAGGAAAAAGCCATGCAAGCACAGATGGACAGCACTTCAGAAAGGAACCAATTTCCACTTCAGAACGGGGAAGAAGGAGAAAAAAGAAGTGTTACTGCATTGAAAAGCAGCAAAAACAGGGGAGGAGAAGGGAAACTGGGGGTTGTACAATTTGGTAGCTGTGACAGGCTGCTGCTCAGGCTATATAAGGTGACTCATTCAGTAAAGTATTCTTTACCTTACCTGTTAGGCAACTTGCATCCTGTCACAAAGACATGGGAATAGAAAGTTCACAAGTGAAGTAGTGTGAGGAGATGTTTATATTTTCCTTCACTCTGAGGTTTTTATTTTTCCCTTTCTCTTCCCCCAACCTGAAGTTTCTTTCTAAAGGTTATATATTCATAAACATGAACACTTCTCCCATGTAGTAGGTGTGTGAAGAGAAAACATATTCCATATATTTTTTCACTTAAGGAACCTGGAGAACTAAGCGAACATACCCTAAGAGCACCTGCTGTTAGATAAAATCAGTTTTGTTCTAGATGCATGAACACAGCAAGGATATATGTGCACAAGTTCATTGCAAAAAATGGAGTGAGGGGGGTTTTTTTGTGGTTTTCTGAAACAGAAACAAAAGACTATGATTAAGAAAGAAAATAACTAAAGTTATTTTCTAGATTCAAATCACAATACTTTCATTCTTCAGTAGCCTTGAGCAAAAATCCCCAATTTCAATCTAGAAAATTAGAATTCAATTTTTTTAACACAGAAAAAACCAGTCCCCTCTGAGACTAGCCCTCTGTGAAGTGAGCTGAATATTTTTGCTTGTTTGTTTTAAATCCCTTTCATCTGTTTCTTAGACTTAATTTCAGATATGCTACCTAAACTTTTCCAGTTTGAGGTGTTCACTACTTTCAGATTTATAGCATATAAAAAGCACAGTTTTGTTGGGTTTTTTTAGCTGTCAACATTTGACATTTTCTAAACAACTCAGAAAATTTTTAATTGCCACATCAGTGATTAGACATTATGGTGGTGCTATGACAGAAATAAATTTTATGTGGCAAACTTCAAGAACATGATATTTCTTTTTAGATACCTGTTTTCTGGGAAATAGACTTTTTCACACTTCCTCACAAGGTTTTGATTTACTTACTAATAATTTTTGGTTTGGTTTGGTTTTTTTCCCACCAATGCTTTAGACTGTTATTGTGAAGGGACCAGTGTCCAATGCAACAGTAGTTCTATCTCGTATGGAAATTACAGTGACCCTCATTTGCATGTACATACCAGCTGTCTTTACGGGCAGAGGACAATTATATCTTTCAGTTCATGCAGAAAAGCTTAAAGTGACGGAAGTGGAAATGACTCATCTCTGTTTGGCCATTCATGGTTTTAAAAAATGTATTTACAAGCTAAAATTTAGCAAGGATTTAAAAACAACAACTGGTGTACATAAAAAAGGGAAATTAAGCATCACATCACTGTTTCCAGAAACTGCCATTGCTGTAAGAGCAGAAAAGTCTCTTTAAATAAACCATTGTGCACAGCAATGATTACAAAAATAATTTCCTTGTAATTTGATACTTCATGTGAAAAATATTGTATTTTTCAATTTCAAACTTGCATGCATGAGATACATTGATTTGGGGATTAGCATCAGGCTTTTAGAAATAACATTCTTTATATTTCTAGCTTTAAAAAAACCCAAAAACAAAGCAAAGCCAATCCTAAAAAGCTTCTTGCCTACAGCATTAAACCCCATTTTGCTGTACAGTGACTGCAGTGTTGCTCTGCATTTCTAACTGGAATCAAGTAAAATATTCCACAACACTTTATCATCGATTTCAATGACAGCAGTTTCTATGCAGATGATTGGCCTACTTTTGCACCATGTTGTGGTTTGGCTGTGTCCCATTTGGTTTTCACAGTGAGCTATATGAGCTCTTTAAGACTGATTTAATGTAAAATGTAGATGGAAGCCAAGGACTGGAATGGCAGAGACATGTATATTTTAATTTTGATTTATATAAGGAGGAAAGTACAGTATTTTGAATTTGATGCATTTCCTAGGAAGGTGGTATGGACAAGTTTATGGGCATTTTGTAATTCAGCCATTGGATCTATTTCATTTTTTATGTGGACAGCTGTGTTTGAATTTGTAGTGACAGTAATTACAAGTTCTAGATTACCCAATGCACACTGGAGCCATGGTTTTTATATTGTAGTCCCACGAGAATAAGAGCTCAACAAGACTTGGTTCTCTCACTGTGGTGTGTGGCAGTGAATGATTAGCACTAATGTGAAGAGAATATCTTGGTGGGAAAATGAAATTGATGTTTCCAAACATTAACATAACTGAAATGAAAGATCCAATAGACAAATTAAGTAAAAAGGATTTCATTCTTGAATTAGAGGTGGAGTGATTGCAGAGGAGCTAATAAGGGTGTCTTTTACATAAATTAAATGAGTCCCATCAGCTGCCCCAGATGGTAATTAAACTTGACCCAGACAAACCCATGCCCTTCCTAATGTGTGTTGGCTGGTTGTAACATGCTTGCTGCATGAATCTCTTTCAAACAGATAATTTATTATATAAACTTTTCTTCAGAGATCTATATTTATTTCCGCTCTATCTGTAGAGGAACAAACAAAAGTCCTGGTTACCATAAAACAAAACCTGAAGCCAGTGTTGTGCTTGTGTACTCATTTCTGCCTTCTGATTTCTGCCACTTTTTTTTTTTTACTTTTATACTGTGCTAATGCCATCTTCCTACTTGCAGTTGCAGTGTCTACAGGCATATACAAAGATAAGTATGTGGAAACTTGAAAATGTTGGATCAAAGTTTTTCTGAGACATAAAATAGATCTTTTTAAATCTTTTTCAAGGCTTTTTTTTTCTGATTCATGTGATGATGCACACAATATGAATTTGTTTCTGTTGGCATCCTGAGTAGGCTGTTTATCCTGCAGCTGTTATTTAAGATTATTTATGGTTTGCTATTTCACTGCTGATGTTTGTTAACAGTAATACAAGTGATTCTTTTATCAGATGGGGTGTAACCTCCTCTAACTAAGGGAGCTGCCCAACAGCAGCCCTACATGTGGTATGTGATCACATGCTGCACTGAGTGTTGATAGCAAGCATCAGAAGGGAAAGATCCTCCTCTTTTTGTCTAGTACACACAAAACTTGGGGCAGGGAACTACTCCAATACTGCACTTCAACTGTACTAAAATGTATTTGAAAGTGGGCTGCAATGTTATTGAAAGACTGCTGAGTGCTGATAAGTGACTTTAGTGTTACTGTGCCAGCCTTGTGATATGGGATTTGGAGCAACATGAGTAATTTCACTGGGATTCAGTGCTGCCACGGGCTTGTTTTGATGGGATCTCATGATTAATACTTTGATCTTTATCTAGAACTTAATTGGGAGTAGCAGGTTTTGGTCATGGGATTGAGTGGCTCTATCTGTTGGGCATTCTGAGCAGCACCACATTCTGAGGTCCAGAGTAGAATGTGTGGTCTTGGTTATCTGATGGGGTTTTTTGGGGTGCAAAGGGGTAAAGGAAAAGGGACAATTTATAGCTGAGGACTATGGGTCTCTACTTGGTTCTGAGACAGTACCACTAGAATACCTGTCACACAAGGCATCTGTCTGGAACTGACCGTTAAAGAATGTTGTGTGCTTCAGTGACTTCATTTCTGTGAAACGAGCAATGGATTATTACAGTGGGAATAATTATTTGGAGAATAATTATTCTTGGATCTAATTGTGCTTTAATATTTTTGTGTGTGTGTGTGTATTTTTTTTTTAATAGCTTGGGGCATAGTTGGTCTATTTAAAAAAAAACCCCAAACTGTGTGTAGGACTCATTTGCAGAAAAAATACCCTATTTCTTGAAACAGTCCTTCCCCCCCCCCCACCCCCCGTGCTGTTCTGTCTAAGGAAAAACAAACTTGGATTTGAAACGCATCTCTAGGGATATTTTAGGGATATTTTATGTATATGAGCTTTATGAGTTTATATTACTGTATATAAGTTTTCATGTGAATCATGGTGATTTAAAAAAGTACAGAAATACTAATTACACAAGATATTTTGTTTGTTCAAGGTTTCAATCAAGCTCAGGATATGGACAACAGTATTTCTTACGAACTACTTCTGCCAAAATTTCAGCTTACATAAGGAGTAGCGGTGATGAACCATATATGTGTAGGTGTGGGTGACTGCAGCTCTGGTTATTTTTAGGTACATTTGAAAACATCATTCTGTAGCAGCTAGCTGGACTGCAGGTTTCCAGAAACTTACTTTTATGCAGGCAGTTGATCTTTTTTGGGAATGGGGTGAGTTTGTACAAAGGGAACAGGGCAGAAGCAGAAAGAAGCTGTGAAAGGAAGGTGATGGACAGATGCTAGGACTTTACGTTGTGTCACTTCATTCCTGCCTCTTCATATGATAATGGAAGGCCAGTTGCATTTCAATAAATGCTTTAGAAATGGCAGAAAAGTGGTTTCAGGAGCTGTATCATGCTATTATTTTCTCTAAGCAGCTTCAACTTCCTGCATTCCTACAGTGCAGTTCATGTAAAAAAAAATTAGGGACAATGAGGTGGGCTGTGTTACCTTGAGTGAAAAAACTTTCCTCCTTTTATTTCCATGTTGCTGTTGTCCAGAATTTTTTCTTCACAATGATGGAAATAGCTAGGCTTTCTGACCAGGAAGTGGGTTATGTTTTCTGATGCTAAACCTTGTGTTATTCTCAGATATATACTGAGACCATGACTTCTTTCATCTGCAGCTGCGCAGCAGGAGAACCATTAAGTTAGTTAGCAGTTTTACAACAGTAAGAAGCAGTGGTATGGGTAAACATTACAAGTTGTAAAAGTAAACCCTAACATGTATAAAGCTAAATGTCAATACAGAAATATAGAAGAAGTTTATAAATATTGAGGATTGCATAGTTTTGACATCTTGACATATACAACTAAGTAGTGGCAGGAAAGCCTAGTCACAAATGAGATTTATTGAGACATTCTTATTTGTCCAGTATAAGTATGAATTTTTTTGATATTGAGATCTATATAAAAATTATCAGGAATGCCAGCACTCTGAATCTGGTGTGAATTTGAATCAGGAGAAAACACGGATAATTTTACTGTGGAACTAATTACAGAAGGCGCCTTTCATTCTAGAGTTCTTTTGATGCTGAGATCTGTCTCAGATGTCCCTTGAAGATGCAGAGATAGTATGTACCAATGAAAAAGTCACACCTATCCTTTCCTCCTCTTTGCACTGATAAGAAAAAAAATCACTGTAAAAAAGAAATCTATACTGCAGTATCACAATAACTGTCCACATTAAAATCTCTTAAAAGTCATGGAAGAAAAAAGGGAAAATCCTCAAAACATTGCCTTCATAAATGAGGTTGTGTATCCAAGTGCTATTTTGTCAGGAAAAGAGTCAAGAAATCATTTATGCTGAAATTGTTGAGGGAAATATTTGATTACATCAGTGAAAGAACATAAAGGCCCAGGTATAGCAAGTTTGTTGTTTATAGGTTTTCTTCCAATGATGTCTAGAAGAATATACCTGCACAAATACCTAGATATTTGTCTAGTTTTCGTTTTTGTGGAACGTAGTTTTAAATTTTTGCTTTTCCCTTTTCTTCATCTAACTGTTGTTTGTTTGTTTATGGATACAAAGAAAAGCTTTTGTACATCTTGATAAATATTAAAAAGCAGTTATTAAATTTGGAGATTAGCTGGCCCTGGGAACAGAGGTCCTGGAGGGGAAAGAAAGCTAAGGCATGCATGGGAACTAATGAGTAGGTTGAAGGAAATACGTTATTTGTGCCCCACTTTAAAGACCACCTAATTTGGTTGAGTTCAGTTGTGCCTTATGACTTTTGGCAGCTTGAGCACACAAGTGATTTTACTACTAAGGTAGAGATAGGCCAGACTGTATTGAATATGGAATAAAATGTCAAACCATTGGGAATAAAGTTTTACAAATTTGAGTTGTAAGGAATAGTGTGTATCAGGTTGCACTGACAAAAGATGCTGTTAGCAATAGATGCCCATAATGACATCAGAGGAGCTTCTTACTTTAAAAGAGCTAGACAGAAAGAATTGTGGCTTTCCAGAAGTCTGTGAGAACCTGGCACAGACTGCTACCTTCACATCACAAATCACCACAGAAACTAAAAGGGTAAAGAGGACAGAATTAAATACTTGCTGAGAGGAGGCTTAGTACCTGGAAAACACAATATGAAATTTGCCAAAGATGCATATGGTGCCTAAAAGATTTGGTAGACAGACACGTATAGGAACTCCTTCATAATAAATTGGTATAATTAAGGAAGGTTTATAAATCTACATCTGTAAGCTGCAATGATACTGCATTAGAACCTGGAGAGAAATAAAAGTGGAAGGACATATCATTTATTGTTGGGGTAGAGAGGCATCTTGTTGATATTTTTAGAAAGACATTTTGTACTCTGTGCCACTGCTATATCATAATTGAGGAATTGTCTTGCATTTAAAAATAATTTTTAAATCTTCAGCTTCTGGAAGTTACTATATGAAAGCTTCTGAAAGAGGTATTCTTACTTTTTCCTATGTATGTCATATATATGTCACTAAATGACATATAGCAAAAGGTAGGGATAAAAGAATAGTTTAATATTTTGTCTCAGCTTACCCTGTTATACATATGTCATATGTAAGAAAATTCACTGTGGGGGAAAGGTGTAAAATCTTAGTCACCATGAAGGCAAAATTTCAAGGAGCTTATGTTCAAGTTAGGGAGACAGTGCTTCACAGACTTGCTAATCTCGAAGAATGCTGAAAGCACTGTCACAGCCTATCACAAATATTTTAATATATTTTGGAGCTCTGCTGATGGCAAAGCTATAATACCTGCTTTTTATAAAACGTAAAATATTGTTATTGCAAATAATCAAGCAAATTTTCATCATGTTTTTGACTGCAGTAGCAAGCAAGTCTTTGGAACAAATCCTGAAGGAGGAAATAAGATATAATTAACCATTGAGTTTGTGACAAAAGAGTAAAGAAAAACAACAAAACGCAGCATGAATTTAGTAGTGCTCAATAAGACTACATTGATAACATTTTATTTACAGCTGCTTTCTAGACAACACAAGAGTGGTAAGAAGGCATTCATCTGCATTTCTGTACATAATGGTAACACTGCAAATCATTTATCCAAAGAAGAGAAGTCCTGGTGGTTTTAGATAAGGGACTCTGTCATGTTAGTTCACTGCCACCAGAGGAGCCATGTCATTTTGGCCTGCTCCCCCCTAGTGTTGTGATTGATGGGCTCAGTCATGCTGTGGAAAGCTTATTACATAATTAATACAAGAGTAGACCTGTCACCTTTGTCCTGACCATAGCACTTGTAGGACTTGATATTTTCAGTAACAAGTAAAATTCTCATTCTACTTCTGTCTTTCTATATTATGACACAAATTTCAAAATTAGGAGCTGTGCTGACCTTAGGATTTCATTCATCAGGATGAAGGTCTGCATTAATTAGATTTTCACATGCTTTCTAGCGTGATGTGTGAAAATATAGTGTATGTTTAAGTAAACTTATAACAGACCGCTGGGTTATATGCTGAAATTGGTGGTGTTGTCAAGTCTCATAGCACAAATGAATAGGTTGTTTTAAAATACAGCTGCTTGGTTCAGTCAAGGAAAACTATAGATCAAGTAGGAGATGCAGGTTTTTTGAAAACTGTTTGTAGCATCCTTTATGGGGTGAATTTTTACTTCCTTAGTTAACTTAAGATCCTCAGTGATCTCTTTTTCACCTTTAATTTTGGATATTCCTTTTTTCAAATTTTGTCAGACCTCCACTTTTTCCATCAGGCATTTCTGGAAGAATTTCGGGGCCATTTGAATAATACTTTTGCCCTGCATGCACTGCGCTGGCCCTGGGGTCAGTGGCAGGATTCTCTTCCAGTGGCAGCTAATTCCCCCTGCTTCCAAAAGGGAGCATGCACACATGTTCCCTAGCTCTCTTTGGGATGTCTCAAGCACTTAAAGCTGTTAGTATTATGTGATGCTCTTTCTTTTTCTGTGTAATGTGTTGGTTTTTCTTAACTGAGTTAAAATCTCTGTTATATGCTTATTAAAGCTGTCTTGCACAACCCAGAATCTGTTTAAAATTTTAGTGATAATTGTAAGGCTAAAAGAAAGGAAAAATACTTCCTTGAGTTGCACAGGGGTTGATGTATTCTTGTCCTATCCTTAGAGCTAGTGGAGAATTACATGGAACATTTTTAACACTAAACACTAAACTGTGAGAGATAGGACATTGTAGAAAGAGCGAGATGGAGATGCCAAGAAATTCAGACAACTTGGCAAAAGTAAAACATAGTGTTCACTGTGACAATCAATTACAGGACTGAGAAATGTAAAATTAATATTTCACAGTTTTTTTATTCTAGTGGTTTGAATAGTTTATGAATGTATTCAATCAATACATTATTCACTGTAATTTACTAAATAGATATTTCTGACTTTGAAATTACATTGATCTGTGCGTAGGCAGACATAGAAAACTGTGGGAATTAGGGAGATAGTGTTGATATGTCTGTTTCTTAATTCTCAAGCTTAGACAGGCTTTCTACTTTGACTTCTGAATTAAAGATGATGTGTGGGTTTAGTTCATACCATGTGCACATAGCCAGGAAATCTGGAGGCAGAACATCAGAAAAGGGAGGACAATCTTCTTTGGTATTTCCACATATCCCTAACTCTATTTCTAAATACTAAAAAATAAGATAAAAATATGAAAAATAATATTTTATACATAATATTATAATATACAGTATAAATATATAAAGATATCAATATATAATATCTGTGGGGCTTTTCTCCGTCTTAGAAATAGGCTTTTATACAACCAGTGAAGGCAGAGATCAGCTATTATACTGATAATAAGAACAAAAGGAAATATATTTGACAGCATTATATCAATGTGTGCCCTAGCTCTATATCTTGACCAATTTTGTTGTATTTAAGGTTTATGTTGCCTGGAAATTATAGGCTTAAAAGATATTTTATTTTGTGTTTTTTCAAAGCAGAAGGCTTTTTTTTTTTTTCCTTTTTGTTATGAAACTAAATTTTGTGGAGGCCTGTTGCTTGCCAGGTTTTCTATGTTTTATATAACTGGGCTGTGAAAAATCTGTCATATGATTTTAAGACAGTGTCTGTCAATAAAAATTCAATCCCTTAAAAAAATTTAAAAAAGAAAAAAGAAAACAGCTAAAGCCACCTCACAGGATGAGAAATCTAGAACAGTTTACCAATTTAAATCAGAAGAGGATTAGAAATTCTACGGTAAAAAAGAACAATAAATAAAGTTTCTAATCCTGGAATATTGGCATAATCTCCCAGGTCAATCTTCAGGCAAACAACAGACAAAATTAAATTGCTTCTTTTATACTGCAAATGCATATTTAATATGCACTTATGCAGTACTTGGGTTTATTATTTGAAGAAAAGTTGGCTAGAATACCAATTTCTGTTTCATCCCCCAGGTTACATGTGCATCTTGGAAAACCTCTTCTTTTTCAGCAATCACATGTTGCACATTATATTAAAGCTGAATGGTACAGGTTAGCTGAAAAACTGGAGATTTGAAAAGATTATTAAATGAAAGGAAAACATAAAAGTACTTTAATACATCTTTATCATTGAGGTAATAATTTTACGTGAAAAATATTAGCGTACTTGATATATCTGTGACCTAGTAAAGTACACTGAACAGCGAAAACGGAGAGTGATTGATTTTCACTGCAAAATTATTCATTAGGCTTTTGCTGTATGGTTTGGGTGAATACAATGAATGCATCAGTATGTACTGAGAATTATTTAAGAAATTACATGTAGTTACTACTGCTATCTCAGCCAAAAATATGAACATCTTTGCAGTATTTTTGTCTCTCTGGCATGTTTGTCCTCTTCTGGCATTCTGGGGCATGTTTGGTGCTGCACTGTTCAGGTGCATTGCCAGATGACTGAGGCCTGAGTTAGCTGCCACTTTGATGGCAGCATACATAGAAAAAGAGATAGAAAAGGAATTGGAACAAAGGAATGATTTAGAATAATATGGAACAGCAAATAGCTGAAGTACAGGATTTCATAACTTTTGAATGAACTTTTTTTCCTTTCCATTTTCTCTCTGTTTTTTTTGTTTGGGATTTTTTTGTTATTTTTTTTGTTTATAAAGCTATGTTCATAATTAAAATCCTTTCTAAATGAGAAATCATAAGGCAACTACAACTCTCTTTTCACATTTTGCAAGACTAAGATAAAATATTGTAAATGGAAAGTTGCCATTTTGTCTATTTCTTCTTCCTTTTCCTTTATTTCCTGTACCATCTCCCAAAAATAGAGCAAGGCCTATGGCACATTTGGCTTCAAAGCTTATGAATTCACTTTGTTGCATGAGCATTTCTGATCTTACTAAAATGGATGAAAAAAGGAGTAAACTGGGGAAAAGGAAGCAGGCAGATTGCAGCTTTTGAAGATGTGAGCAATATGTGCATAACTCAACTCTTGAGGTGACTGAATAGGGTGTTCAGAACTGGTGTTATACTAACGGCATTCACTCTGCATTAGGAAGAATAAAAATGGAAAGTCTGTCTCCATTGTGTGTAGGTTAAGATGTACTGATGCAACTGCTGTGTTAATGGTGAAAGAGTGGTGTAGTGCTCTGGTTTCTTGGAGAGACAATCACTGGGACTGGCAGAAGGGGAAGCTTTTGGAATATAACTTAATCTCAACTGGTGCTCGCTGACAGCTGTGTTCCTGGGCTTTTGCAAATCTAGTGTAAGGAGGATAGAAGACACATCTTTAAAGATAAATGTGAGGCTATAACAGCAAGATCCCCAGGGAAGCATTATTGCAAGCTCTGCTGTAGTGCAGTGCCTCAGTGCATGTGTGTGTGTTTTCAGTAGGATTATGACTACTCTAGTTTTCTTCCTACTCTCACTTCCATGCATTTATCTTCCTCCCTTCAATAATTAAGCAAATTCAAAGCTAACAACATTTTTGATATTACTGTGTCTTAAGGACTTTCTTGCCCACCTTATAGCTCTTTGCAAGGCTTGTCTTCTGAGCATGTCAAAGATCTATAAGGTGAATTCATTGAAGCAGGATTTGCTTGTATTTCTCTGTGGACACCTGAATAATGAACACCCTTTTACCCACATTCGTCATACAGGATGACAGGTATGAATGGAAACCATACTGGAACATGTGAATTTTCATTCAGTAGTGAATAAGTTACATATCCTACAGAGATGGCCTTCATTAGCTGTGGTGTTCTATTCTTGATCATAGGGATTGGATGAGGACCTGTTGTGTCATAGTGGAGGAGACAAAATCAATAGTGCTTCATCTTCATGGGAGTGGGAGAAAGAGGTAGATCATATAGAGGTGGAGAACTAGGAACTTGGAAGCTGAACCAGAAGATTCTGGCTGAGTCACTGTAACAAAAGTATATCCACAGAATACACAGAATGATACTTCCAAATTAATCTCATGTTCTCATTCTTTTAGTTGATTAATTGTGTGATCCTTTGCAAGAGAAGAAAAAATAAGTCTTTTATCCCTTACTGGGGTTTAATAAATCAATCTAAGTGCCTAAAAAAGTATTTCCTGAGTTTATATTCATGTTACTTGCTGAAGATTTTTGGCAGGATCCTCAGAATACTGATTGATCTAAAGCTGAAGTTCTTGTCTAATTAGAAATTTAGTATGCTTCCCATCCCTTGCCAAAATAATTAGAGGAAAGGTAAGAATAGGTTCAGGAACTTCATGACGTGGGATTTCTAGAAAGAAATGTTTTAAACATGAATAGTGATAATTTAACTTCTTAGGGAAAAAAGACGTCTCAGAGAACTTGATTTTAGTTTTTACTGTTTTCATGGCAGGTAAAGGTAGTCAAGAGAAATTCTTTGCCATTCCCTTTAAACCTGTAGCAGAAATCAGCCAATTGTCTAATAATTATGACATTATTAATAATTTAATTATTCCAGATTATTTGCAAACTTCTTCACCTGAAGGTATTACCCCATGTGATATGAAGATGAGGTGATTAGGATGTCTGAGGCCAAAAGCTGTTGCTGCTTCCTTTTATTTATAAACTAACAATGTAAAATTATATCTCAAAATCTTGTATTTCTCTGAAACTTAGCCTGAAATCAGTTTAAATCAAATTGTTGATTCTTCTAGGTTAAAAAGTACTTGTTAATATAATTAAATAATTTTTACTGTCCTATTTATTCCAAGAGTACTTCATGCTCAGATGGATAAAATTATATAAATTCTCTTACTGTAATCTGCATTAATTAAATTCATTAATGACTTTTTTACACATATACTTATTTTATGTTGTTTGGATACTAAAGTATTTTTAGAAAATAATTAAAAACTACTATAAAATTAAACTCCAACTGAATAGCAATTAAGACTCTGAACAATGTATTTGAACTTGAGCAAGACTGTTATATGCTATAAAAATTAGCAAATGAATGGATGGATTAAGGGGGGAAAAGCCTCATTTCCTGTTTCGTAATTTACAGATATTGTTCCTGCTAATCAGATTCCAGCAAAAGGAAGGGGTTATTCTGGTTCTGAATATACATTACAAGATTATTTAAATGTTGAACTGTCCAGGGGGAAAAAGAAAGAAAGGAAATCTATCTAGTCTAACATTCAGTAGTAGTGGATAAAATTTCAATATAAAATACAGCATGCAGCAATGTTTCATTTTTTGCATAATTCTTTTTGGGTGTGAGCAAGTGATCCTCTGTGGTCAGTATGAAAGACTGCCTTGAACTAATAAATTATTTTGAAGAATTAACAGCTGAAGTGTGATAGAGGGATATGGTGAATAAACAGTTTTGTTGGCATTGCATTTTGGGTGGTAAAACCAAGGAACAGAGGCAAACTAATTGGCAAATGTAACAACATCTATGTCTCACAAAAGGTTATCTCATCGCTTATCTCCAGTTTTATTCTCTCAAATACATTGTATTTTGTCTAATAAAGGGCTAGCAAACTTGGACTAATAATCAGATAATTATCAGATCTTTAGATGTGGAGAAGAAAATCTTAGAAACAACTTCAACCATTTTAATACATTGTTTATTTTAGGGTGTATTGTCATATGAAGTTAAAATAATGCAGAAACTTGTAGCCAAATGTCACTTACTGTATGCTTTTAATTGCTTCCAGATGTTTCAAAGAAAAATCTTTTATTATGCTCAGAAAGCCTGGGAATTTTTGCATTTTGAATAAAGTCAACGTTCAATCAAATCTTGCATGTAAAAACCAGTAAAACTATAATTATCAGTATTATTGTATTATGCTAAGTTACACTAAAATGCTTTCTTAACACAGTTTTGGGTTTTATTTGGTTTTTTTTTTTTTTTTAATATACCTTTGGCTGTGAATGAATGGGTGGAAAAAACAGGCTATAGAAAATTATTTAGGTATGAACTGTATTCCCAGCTAATTTATACTCAAACATGAAATTAACTTTATTACTCCATTTGTCTTTTCTCTTTCAGTAGATCTATTTCATCTCTTCATCAATATCATGTGAATGTTAACTTTGGCATCTTTTTACATCTGACATTTTAGAGCTTAAGCAACTTAATATTCTTACAAAGTAGATTTTACTGCAACCTTCCTATGTAACTAATTTTTAGAGTCTATTTCGGGCTAAACTCACAAAGAATTGTCATTTTTCAATCCACTAACATTTACTCCTCTAATACATTTTATAACATGCTTTCTTTCATGTTCTGGTTGAATAACAAAAGAAAACACTTTGATCATGAGGTCTGGCCCTATAATAGGAATAAGTATCTTCTTGCTCTTTAAAAGCTTTAGCTTTCTGAATTGCTGCTTGTGACACTGCATTTTTGTTTGGATCATTCCACCACTCTGGAGCAGTATACAATACAATTTTATAGACAATAGTTGTGAAGGTTTTTTGTTACTATTCTTTCATTGAGAGTTTCTCCAAAGAAATACAGAAAAATTTCTCAAAGACTGTAATAATTTTATGATACAAAAAACATTGGCTCATTCCAGGAGCTGAGAGGCTAAACTCTATCCTAACTTTTGTGTGACATCTTTGGAAGAAGTTGTTTCATCTCTTGGTAATATCTTGATATTCCCTTTGGAACAATTGTATAGGAAATTGATGCTACAGTAACTCATGGGTTTTGTTCCTACTTCACAGTGCAGCCAGCACATATAATATATACATATTTTTTTTGAATATCCTTAATTGGTCTCCAGATCACTTAAAATCGTTATGTAGGAATATTTATATTAAAGACTTACTATCAGATACATGTCTTAAGATTTTTTTTATTTAATATTTTTTACTTCTAATAATTCAATATTGCAATGCCTAAATACTTGTGTCCTGCCTATAGCTACAAATTCTTATTAATCTCTCATCACCTTGGCAGGACGAACTCTGCTGGAGAAGCTCTTCAGCCAGCAGGAAAATGCACCACAAGAAGAAGCAGAAAAGCTGTGTTCTCGCATTATTGCAATGGGTCTTTTGCTTCCATTCACTGACTGCTTCAGAGAGCCATGTAACCAGAGTGCCAAGCAAAGCACACCCACGTTTGATGTAAGTACTAAAAAAGTTCTCTTTTGTCTCTTTTGTGAAGCAGGACATGATTTTCTAACAGTTTATTCCTCCTGAAAGAATTTGGTTTGTCATTTTAATGAAGATTGCCTTTAGGAGAGTGCCCAGCTATTTTTCTGTGCTTGGGTATGTATGCTTTTGTATCCTCATAAGCATGTTCTCCTATAACTTGATTTCTTAACTTTTTAAGTCATATCTTAGTCTGTTCTTCATTTGCAGTTTTCATTGTTGTCTTCATTGAGTCAAAGCACTTCGTATGACTATCAAGATTTCCATCAATAGCTGCTTCACCAAAAAATATAAATTAAAGGAAAAACAGAAAACAGCATGTCATAAAATTTTACAGAACACAAACTGGATGTCTCTGCTAGGTGTTTTGGGTTTTTTCCATAAAAATATTTTTGACACAAAATAGTGCAGGGGTCAATGCAAATATTCTGGCATTCCAGGTAAAATGTTGTCTGTACCTGTGGGCTACATGGCCGGGTATTTGCCTACTGATAAAAACATGGGTGTAGACATAACCTTGCATATTTTTCCTTTCTCTTGGATAATTAATTCAACATTAGGATCTTTTCATGTAACCTATGGTACTTTGTACTGTTTTATGTGGTTAAAGATAATTAGGGATTTTCTCTTCACTAATTAGCTTCAAAATAGTATACAAATATTAACTTATTATTTAATCTTTTTTTTTTCTGTTATAGTTAAGATCATCACTATTCTACATATTAAGCTGAAGTTTGGTTACAAACACTCAAAAAAGGACTGGCATAGATATGAGAGAACATGATTACTTCTTAACTCTTTAAATCTTTCTCATCCCTCCTAAAGAATAGTTTAACACAACTTGTGAAGGGAAAACTGAGAGACTATTTTTTTTCCAATGAATTTTTATACAAGCTTTCCTAAATAACCCAGTTTATCTAAAAAGTTGTCCCATGGTCCCTCTAACTTATATGTTTATGTTTTGGCTTTGGTGTTACTGTTTGGTTTTTTTAAGATGTAACTTTTGAAATTTTTTTTGACTGGTTTTTGACATTAATTCAAAAATGTAATTTAACTATAAAACTGAGGCTACTCATGCAACTTAAAATCACACAGTATTTGAAAGTGCTTGTGGTTAAATATTCTCATAAAAGTTGCTGGAAAAGACAAGTTTCTTATTTTTCAGGTTGTTCAGTAGTGTTTTCTACTCTCCTGCTGTTACCATATATTCAGCAATCTTCTTTAGATTATTGAATACCATATTTTAAAAAGCTTTTCTTGTATTCTAAATAGGTTTTTTTTATCAAATTCAAAGTTTGCAAAGAAACAGAAAAGGATCTTTTTTTTTTTAACTGATGTACCATGCTTTGTCTGAGTAACAGATATTTTATTTATCCTTTGTTTAACGTATCCAAAAGGAGGGACCTGGTAGGTAGCTTAGTGCCACATTAGCCATCTGTCAAGGTCAGGAATTTAAGATGTTGCTGGATTAGCAGTGGTCTTAATTTGACTTGGTCTATCAGTAAGCCACAAATGTCACAGCTTCTGTGACTACTTTTCAGTATAAATCCTCTGGTAAAACAATGTCAGCAGTGGCGTACAGCCCTGCTATGTAACCAGCAGTTCATCGTACTCCAAAGCAGCCTACAGCTCTCTTCAACACCAGATCTCCATAATTCAATTCCCCATGGTGCAGAGTTGAGGGCAGCTGATGCTGAGTTTTGGAGTATGTTTCTGCTCCAGCCTTGGTGACCACAGTACAGGAACACCTATCAGTTTATTCGTTACACATTCTCCAAAACAAAAGTATTTAGAGCTTGCACTATAAATTCTAATGGCTGAAAAGTTGAAAATTGTGCATCTTGCTTCTTAGAGTAAATTTAAAGTATTTAAAGTAAATAAAAAATATTTACAGGAAATAAATTTACAGGAAATAAATGCTAATAGTTATGTAAGGGAATGAAACAGTTAAAAATTAGCTTGAAATTAAAAGTCAGCTATGGTGATGCTGAGTATTACTTTAAAAATAACATGTAACGTTGGTGAGTTGTGTCCTCGCTTGCATCCCTCTCCATGCGTGTACTTTGGGGTTTTTTCCTATTCATATCTTTCTTGTTTGTTTGCATTATTAAAAATTCATTAGAGGAAAACTTTAATGTTGATCTAACAGTTTATTTTAAAGACATGGGAATCTGGACTTAATTAAGGACTAGGCTTAATACCTAAATTTCACCCATCTACAATTGGGAGATACATCTTTTTTGACCTTACTCCAAAACTGGGAGTAGAGCCAGACCCATATTCTTCATTTATCTCTGAGTTCATCAGACCCCCAGTGCAATTTTGGATTGCCTCCAATTTGGCTGATATCCTTTTCCCTTTTTTGTCATCAGCAAAACTCTTGTAGCCCATCCTGGTACCTGCCAGCTTGTTGGCCTTCCTCCCTTCTTCATGAAGCCATGATATTTGCCTGTTCCTTAATGTTACTTCTTTGTCTGTTTTGATTTTCACCTTAATCAGGTGCTTAAAAAGTCTCTTAGGTCACTCTTTCAAAATACTTTTTTTTTTTTTTTTCAGAATTTCCAACATTTTTTCCACTGAAAACAGTCCTTGAATCCTTTTCTCCTTTTGTGACTTATTCCTTGTATTTCTGAACTTTAAAGTACTTCTTTTTTTAATTGAATAAAATCCATTATTCTCTTCTTGCTTTAGTGTGGTTCCACAGACTTTATTTTTTGAAGATGATAGGTTACAGTTTATGAAAACAATTCAGTAAGTTTTGTTCACTCTATGATCTATTGCTCATGGCTTGAGATGAATATAAACAGATTATTTAAAAATCTTGTTCTCTCACTCTGATCCCCTTTTCTGCATGGTCTGTAGTGAATTTAATTTAACATGGCTAATGCTGAAATCTTTTGAAATGTTTGCAATTGCACGTTCTGATTATATTCTCGTTTTCTTTATTATTCATGCCCACTGGTCACCTCTACTTCTCCCTGTCTTAGGAATGTTTATCCAAATATTGTGTCTGTTTTCTCAGTAATGCAAGAGATCTAGTTTGCTTTTTTTAATCCAGAGATATTCCAGGCTTCAGTGTAGGCCATTAAAGAATAGTACGTGCCCTCTTTTTGATTTCTTTTTGGATCCTATTTCTTTCTCTTTCTCTCTGTCTGACTGCAATTAAGCAATGCATTAGAAGTAAAGACAACTTTCACAGCTCTTAGTTTCTTGGGCTAGTTTTATAATGGCTCCTAGAATTCAGTTTAATTTAAATTATTTGCACTTGTGTCTCTGGTGTATGCTCTGCTTTGTGGATGTGATGCTTACTCTTTTTTGTCATATATGGAAAATATGAAGGATCAACAAATGCCAAATGAGAGAACAAATCTTCAGAGAGCTTGCAGCTGTCACCACATTTATGCTGAGGATCTCTTCCAAAGGCTTATATATTACTCAGGTCTTTGGATAGATTTTAATGATGATTGGAGATGACACATTCACGAAGTATCCCTGAACTTTTTGTCAATTTACCCCAAAGGACCGAAATATTAGAACTGTTTTAAGAACTTATGAGAGAACTTTCATGTTCAATCTTGGCCTGTTTTATCAACTTTTTCTTTTGAAATGGTTGATGGCAGTTGCCCAGAAAAAAAGATTAGTCTGAAAATACAGCTAAAAAGCTTTAAAAGCAACATAAATGGACCAGGGTTGGTGTTTTTAGGGTTTTGCTGTTGAGAAGCGGTGGAAGCCTTTATTATAGCTCTTCCTACCTACTCTTACAATGTAAAGAGTATCTTAAAGAGTAAGTAAGTGTTCAGTGGCAGTTCTCTATCTAGACATACGTTGCCCTTGCTGCTAATTTCCTATTTTCTAGGGAGGCTGCTAATTATTACTTCATGTATGTCATGTCAAATTACTCATCAGGCTATCTTTAGTCTTTCATGCTTCTGCTAGTACTTTATAAAAGAAAGAAAGAGGGTTTAACTGAAAATACATAAAGTCAAGCGAGTAAATGGGCAACTTAGAGAAAGTCAGATTAGCAAAAGCCTACAGAAAACATGTTCTCTGAAAAAAAATTGCAAAAGCTATTCAAAGAGCAAGCCTTTTAAATATTTCCCTTTTTAGCAGTTGAGTTATTCAAGAGGGTTCCTCTTGAATAACTCAACTGAATTGAAACAAAATATCTTCTGAGTAAATGATATGCAAGACATTAATACCTTATGAAAAACTCTTCCATTCATAAACCATAGAATTATTAAGTTTGGAAAAGACTTCTAAGATCATCAAGTCCAACCTTTAACCCAGTGCCACCATGTTCACCATTAAAGCATATTCCCAAGTGCCACATCCACATTCCTTCTGAGCACTTCCAGGTTGTGGTGATTTCACCACTTCTCTGGGCAGCCTGTTCAATGCCTGACTACTCTTTCAATGAAGAAATCTTACCTAATACCCAATCTAAACCTCCCCTGGTGCAGCTTGAGCCCTTAGCCCCCTGTCTTGCCACTTGTTAGCTGTGAGAGCTACCTACCTTCCTATGCATAGTGCAGCTGTAGTCTTGAGCTTTTTGGCATGTTACCTCATTATATTATCCTACTAGAGTAAAATAATCACAATAATTAACATTTATAGAGAGGGCATCTCTGGCAAGAATATTTCTTTCACCTGTTGGAGTATCACAGTTTTTAATAAGTAGAACTCTCATCTGCTTAGCTCCTCTCTTAATAATCACTAAAGGTATAAGAGAACTACCTTCAGAAAGTTATCAGTACTGTGGATGAATTACAAACATTTGTGGTAGATTTTAACAGTTCATAACAAGGAAGAAGCTGGCATTTTCCTATCAATGTGAGGCAGTTTTATTTAACATCTCAGTGCTAAGAAATACTGACAGTACTTGGTGTTTGTATTTTATCCAGTAGTTGTAAAAAACCTGGGTTTTTTACACACTCTGGATGTATAGTCCCTAATTGCGACTTCCTGTTTCAGATTTTCCAGTTCATGTTGAACAGTCTTAAGCTACAGGCAGTTTCTTTCTTTCATAGCAAGTTCCTCCTTTTTTTACTGACAAGCTTTTCAAGTAACTCTTGCAAGTAAGTGAGCATTAGGTTTAAAACATCTGAATTCTGAATGAAAAATTTTGTGATAGGGCTTCCTTTTTTAATTTTGTAAGTGCTTTTGAGAAGAAAACTGAGAATACCTTAATATCCATACTGTATTCCTTGTTTGAGGAACTTAATCTCTATTTCACACTGAAGGGTCCAGTAATGACTACTTTTCAGATGGCACTAACAAAAAATATCATCATCTTTCATCTTTATTTGTCAGTGGTTTGATTTTGACTTGGCTAGATCTCTACATCTCTATTCAGTGCTTCTGTTTAATGCTGTTATTGTGTTGAGTACAGCTGTTACTGCCTTCTTGATTTATCAACAGTCTCAGCACATTTTATAATGAAAGGGTTAAATAAAGTCTTCTGGATGGTATCTTTTTTGCTGCGTTGTGATATGATTTTACACGAAGTCACATTTGACAGTTTAGGATAGGCACTACCCCTTGTTCCATTTGTAGTTATGATGCCTGACTAGGCTGTCATCTGTTTCTGAAATAATGCTTCCCCAAGGAAACATAGTGACAGACAGCATGAATGGAAATGCTGCAAAAAAAAGGCTGTTTTCCTATTATCTCCTGGACACCTGTTGTGATGCAAATTCTTTCTAAAGAAATAAAGATGCTGCTTTCTTTCTGTTGAGTAGTAGCAGATGGTGGGACTTTGCAAGTCGGAAGGAAGGGAAATCAGTGACATGAAGGCTTGACTTAATTTTAACTTATTTGCACTGCTATCAATCTGAAAATTAGTAAGAAAACAGATTGCAGATAGACTCCATTCTCAGAAGAGAGAGAGCCAAAATAACAGTAATCAGTTTCCAGAGAAATTTCCAAGTATTGACATCAGCTAGGAGAACTTCAATTCTAAGCTGCAGCACCTAGCTGACAACAATGCATGCAGCATTTTTTCAGACATACTTTTGATGCTTGGGCATATCATATGGAAGACTGAATGTAGTCCCATCTCAGAGCAGTATTTATCAGAGCAGTACATTGGAGTACTCAATTTTATCAGGGTACATGGAGTCAATAGTGAATAAGGCTTTAAAAGTGAACAAATGAAAGTTGTGGACTAGAGCAAGAAAACAGATTGCTAATCTGCTGTCTTAATCTCTGTTTGTAGTGTAGGTTACCATAGCAGTTCATTTTGGCTAAATCAAAGCCCCCATGTCTCCTCTTTCATTGTCTAGTCACACTTTGTGTCATTTTGTCTTTTGTGGTGAGCAATTCTGAATGTTCTTGAGTGTAGTAAAATGCAAATGGTCGATTGATCATTGGGCTGAAGTATTGTTCTTATGTTACTTCCCTGCATCCATTTCTTAAAAAAATTTAAGTTTTTTTACACTTCTAAATACAGCAGTTGTAAATACAGCAATCTGAGCAGCACAGACCGCTCAGGCCCTGCAGTCTTCTACTCCTTTTAGTCCTTTTCTTCTTTCTTTCTCATTCTTATTTCTGTTTCCTTGTGGTGCTGCTACTGTACGCACTTTCAACTTAGATGTTTTGTGTGTAGGATGCTGCCATTTCTTTTTGCAACGAGCATTGATTACTTCTTTGTTGTTTTGAAGAGTTGCTTCCAGAGCCATACACTGAATGTTGAATTTACACCACCTGTTTAAATCTTTTTAGTGCATATGGTGAAGGTGGTGGTCTGCCTGTCACCTCAAGAGATATTTGTATTTTATAACTTTCTGTAGGTTAATTCTCTTTCTTTAGGATGTCAGTCATAAAAAGATGTCTTTTCTGACTTGGAATTGCAATTAAATTGAGTGTTGAATTTGCATATATTGCATACCTCTTTCAAAGAGAGTTTTTACAGCAATAAAAATTACACTGTCGAATAGAGGTGAAAGGAATTTTCTAAGGAAGCAGTTTGATTCAGGCAACTCAATTTTTTCAGAAACCAAACTTATGGAAGAGCCATGTCAGTGTAAATGAAAACAATTCCTGGTGCAGAAGCTTCTTGTCTCAGCTTACATTTTCTGATGAGTCGGTGAGAGGACAAACCTTCAGGTCATGTCAGTAGTAGCTGATAACTTGGTGGTCTTGGGATGTGGCCTTCCAAGTGTTGCCTCTTATGTGTTCCTGTTGGATGTGTAGAGAGGCTGGGTCTTGACCTGTTTTCTTTAAGGCTAGCCATTGTTCCTTCTTCCAAGGAAAGTTTGCTCACCAGCTGAGCCTATTCAGCTCTAATAAACGTTGAAGTTACTGGGGAACAGGAAGACCAAGACAACAACACTGGAACAGAATGAGAATAGGTGTGGAAATCTGAAATTTAGTTTCCTGACTTCCTTTCTCTGTGAGAACTCTAACTTCAGGGCTACTGGCTCTCTTTGGCTCTCCTGGGATATGGTGTTGAATCCTGAGCAGAGTTTGATGATATCAAACAAGTTTTTTCTCTTTGGTTGAGGAGGTTGAAGTCATTTCATGGGAAATAAATGTTACATGATTTTTGACACATGAAATGGTTTTAAATTCATTTTTGAGGCACATTGGTTCCCTGAATAGAAAAAGTACCTTTGAGTCAAGTAAAATGCTTATGTAATAAATTTAGTTTATGAGGATAAAATGCTGCTTCAGCTATACGTTACAGTATTGTGATGGACTTGCTATTTTTCAACTTTGTAAAGCATCTGTGCTCACTAGTGCAGCCAAAGGTAGCACAAGTCAAGGGCTGTGTTTAATCACTGCTCTGGTTCTGTCAGTGGCAAGACACAGCTTTGTTACTGAACCTGTCCTCAAAAAGTAAACCACTTTCCCCATTCTTAAAAGTATTGATTTCTTTATTTTAAAAGCTGCTTAAAATAAAGCGGCCTCCTGCTGATAAGAGCATTTTGAGGTAGTCTGGCTCTAGTTTCTCAAACTAAAACCTTGCTTCTACAATTAACTCTTTGTATTCAGTGGAGAACATGCAATTGACTTTCTTTCATTTTAAAGGCTGTGTACGTAGTATTCTAGAATGATTAAACCACCTGAATGGAAAAAAGATTCATTCCTTCCACACACTTGAAACAGACTAAATGCTGAGAAATTATATACAAATGTGGCCTAGCCCTTTGTAGCTCTTAGCCTGGAAAACACCTCTGAGACATGGAGTCTGGTCTCTTCTTATCCCAACACAAAATGGAATTCCTCTATGAGTTTATTTCATTCCATCTTAAATGCAGTTATACTTTTCCCTCTCTCCATTCTTCAACTGCTTCCCACTGAAAGAATTTCATCCAAAATGGTTTGATGACTGGGAACCTTCTCGTAGCTACTGCTCTGTGTTTACTCCTGGCCCATTTATACTTGGCTGAGAACACACCAACAATTCTGTTCTTCCCTTTTCAGGATAACTTCAAAAGTTTATGGTTCTAGTGAAAAAATTTCAAGTTTACTATTAAAAAAAAAAAAAAAAGAATGTTATGCAAAGTAGAGCCCTCTTGCATCACAGCGCAACACAGGAACCATCAGGCAAGTTGGTACCAGTGCACTCTCATGTAAGAAAGTTTAGAGGTACTGCTGAAGTATTTCCTCCCTCTACTGCTACTTCATACCAGAGCATTTTGTTGCTGTACTGCCTCACCTTTCCCACCCGACTCCTTTGATTTTTTTATTTTTTTTTTCCCTTGAGAATACTTATGGTCAGATTTCCCCCCCCCCTTGATCCACATATAGCTAATTCATGCTTCTGCAGCCACTTAGGGCATATGTGCATATACCTATTGCTATTTCAATTCAAGTCCATCTCCTATACTTCTTTTAAGCCTTTCTCACATTGGATATTTTTGTTCTTTGAACTGGAAGCAGATAAACAGATAATTAAAAACTGAAATGACACATATCAGAAGGTTGTACTACCTGTATATCTCCAGGAGCAATGTAGCATACATTTGAGGCTGCTTATTATATTTCTACAGTGAGGAATGTACTAATTTGTAATTCAGTCGGTGGCCCAGGGAACAAAACTGATGTCCCTGTGTGAAAATCATGTGCCCCCTTTTCTGAAAGGCCCAGGCACACCAGAATGACTTCTGATGTTTGCTGCAGGTCTAACTCATGGCCCTGGTTTTGGGTTCACCAGTCACGTGGCATTTGGTAGAGGCCTTTCTCTGAGTAGCTTCCAACACTCATTTTCATCGTTAAAGATGAGCTGGAAAGAATCTCCAGCTCAAGCAGTGAAGTGAATATTTAATATTTAATTTATTGCATAGCCAAAGTGTAATGCTGTGGTACCAGAGAATAAAAAGTTGTAAAAAAAAGCTATTCTCTGTGCATACTGAGAGCTGTCTGGGAAGAGAGTGAGTTAAACTACAGATCTGACTCTCTGTGACTCTAAATGCTATAAGTGGTAAAATGTATATTGATTAGGTACCATCAGATCCTGCAGGCAGTTTGCCTCGCCCATGTGCAGATGCTCTGCACTTTTAAGAACCAGTGGAAAGTGCTGTGTAAGGATGTGTGGAAACAAGAACTCTTCTTGACATCATGTTTAGTGCACTGGGCTCAGACAACTTGAAGCTTCCAGTGTCTGCCCAGATATGAGTCTGAATAAGTAAGATTGAGATCATTATTGCAAGGATATATATGTAATTTTTTTCCCCTCAAAAGAGATGCTTTAAAGACTAAATAGTGGAATTTGAGCAAGATGAAGGGGAAATTCCAGATGCATCCAAAACCTGATCACGGTAAGAGAATTCACTGACTATGTACAATGATATTTAGTAAAAATTGCCTCTGAAATGAAAAGATTTAGGGAGAAAAATTTGAATGTGGAAATCTAGATTCATGGATGATTGTTTTGTAATTATTAATACTAAAAAAAATCTGATTTTTTTTATTATTATTTTGTTTCTTTTTCTTGAACAGGATTTCAGCATCACAGAATTGGCTGCATATCTCTTTCTTCAAAGTGTTCTAATAATCATGCACATTTATGACATTATCAGATTTGGAAAAGGAGAAATGAGATGGGTTAGTGTATTAACTGACAAGGAGTTAAAGACAAAACATAAAGAGGTTTTGAACCATAGCTTCAGTGCATAAGAATTAGAGTATTCAAATGATTTGTATCATTTGAAGGGCATGAAAGTAGAGACAGGGTTAATCTTTTAAAGTATAATTTATGGACTATCAATTGCCATCCAGAGCTTCGGACTACCTTTCTGTCATGAAGATTTTTCATATTTTAAATTATGTTTATAAGCTTGCACGTAATCTAAAAGTAGTTGTTAAATACCTTGCTTATATGTGGAAAATGGATATGCTTTCTCTGTAGTGCAAGTCCCTTGGAGGCATTTTTGAAAATCTACATTTACATCTGTCATTTTCCATTACATGAAAAGTCTATTCTATTGTCCTTCTCCATATTGAATAGAAAATAAAGAAATCCCCCTCAAATGCAATACAAACAAAAAAATACTGTCTTTATACTCACAAACAAAGCTCCCATGCTGGGTTAAGAATTTTTTATCAAGTTGTGTGATGTTTTAATTTATAACCCCTCATATTTTATATGCTGTAAATTATATCAGCGAGAGCACAGATACTTCATATTTTCTTACCTTCATAATCTATACCATCTGCACAATAATTCTGAGGGTTTCTTTTTTTTGTTTAAATACATCTTGATTCATGTAGACTAATCTCATTTCAAGAATCTGTTGCTAAATTATTGCATTAGATCTGTCAAGAACTGGCATGGTGAAATGTCATGTCCAGGAACAGTTTAACTGTTTGTCTTCCTCATTTTTGCTATGTCAACATTATCTACAGTCAGTAGTCTTCTGTTTTATTGCCCTATAACCCAACGTGTAACCCTATTGAAAGTCATCTGTGCTTAGTCAGTTAACTCTGTGCAGAGCACGCTCTTCCCTGTGTTCCCTGGACTGTACAAGGTAAAATACTGTTCTGGTTTGTCTCAATGACTTTTTTCAAGTCTTATTTTCCTCTGTGGTTCTTAGATTTTAATGGTGCAGAAACATGACAAATAGCAAAATCCAGCACATTTTCTTCACACAACATGTACAGGTAGGATTCCCTCTCCTTTTTACTCAAACAGTATTGGAAATTGGGCAGAAATTCATACCCTCTAAAAAGCTGGAAATAGACTAAGGGAAAGAATTAACTGACTCAAAGGACTGAACTAATCAAGCCTTTTCAGATGTAGCTTAGTAATGCTACTCTAATGGACAGGCTTTTCAAGGAACATAGAGTTCAGGGCTATGTAAAGAACCTGATGTTATTTTTCTTAAGCTTTTTATCCATTTATTTTTACCTTTAGATACGTGTCTAGATTTTTGCCATGTTATTCGTGCTGGGAAGGTCTAATCAGCTTCCTTTTACCCTGACTGAGGCACCCTCTGTAAAACAAAGGTTTTTACTTTATTACCAGCATTTGTCTGTTCCAAGTTGCTCCCAATAGAACATTTGCACTCTTACAAAAATTTATTTTTGGGGAAGTAGTAACTTAGTCACATAGAATAATGATTATCTCAAAACCAAGCAGCATTTTCTTCTTCCTCTTGCATATCTCTTCATAATTTATTATCTGTCAATTAAAAAAAAAAAGAAAATTTAATCTAAAAAATAATTATGTACTAGTTTTTACTCAGGCAAAAGAATAAATGAAGTCTAATGAACATCATCTTTGTAAGAAAGGATTACTGTGATATGGCTCTATTTTCATCCTGTGACTTGATTTTTTTTATTTTTAGTTTTGTGCTACAATATATGTATCTTTCCAGATAATTTACTAGTGCAATTGCTGTGAATGATCTCTATAGAATTTACAGTATTCTAAATGTTTACTCACAAGGTATGTATGTTGATGCAAACGAGGAGTCGCAAGAATAACTACTTGAGTTATGGTCATCTAAAAATCTTGCAGTTAGCTTAAAGCCTAAGTTTGCCCTAGTTTTTATCAGATACTCTCCATGTGTCCTACTTTTAATCATAGACTCAAACTCAAAGCTATTGAGCAATAAGGGAGGACTGAGAATACCTTTAGCTTTTTTTACTTCAAAAGAAAATCCACACTTTTACCTTCTTTTCTAAAAATACTGAAATGGAAATTATAAAAATAAGGCTGCAAAGAATGCATATATCAGTTTGATTTCTGCTGAAATAATTCTGTTCATTTTCTTTGTGCATTTGGTGTAAAACAATTATGTGCTGTGTGGAGAAAAATATTTCCTTCCAAGCCATTAAACTGGCCGTATGTGACAAAGTGCAGTCATGATGGACAGAATGTGCTCTTCTAAGAAAAGAAGGGGAAAAGAGTTCCTTACTCAAAAAAATTCTGAACTGTATCCTAATGTGTTATTGGGTTGTAGAAAACCAAAAGCTTAATTTTCTGTTGTTGATGAACATAACTATTTTAATATAGATTTATCTTAAGATTTTTTCAGACTGAAGAGCATAAAACCAAGTCTGTCTTGATACAGGGAATATTGAGTTATTTGTACTGGAAGCAAAAGCTTAGGCATTTTGATCTTGTCTTTCTATATGAACTTTTTCACTGTTTTGTTTTGTTTTTTTAAATCACAGCAAGACCAGCTTTATACTTGGGCTGCAGTTAGCCAACCCACACATTCAACAGATTACATTGAAGGAAGCTTTCCAAGGAGAATTCCATCTGCGTGGCCTCCACCCAAACCTCCAGATGAGGAACAAAAGCTCAAAATCTCAGAAGAAGGTACAGTTCTTGGATACAGAGAAGATAAATGTATAGAATAGGGAAAGCTGCTGTGGTTTAGAATCTGAAATATCAACTTAGTATCTAAGCTACTAACAAACACCTGGTTTTGAGAATCTTGGATTAGCATCAGAAATAATGTCAGTTAGTATGAATCTAATAAAAAAATTCACCAAAAATGCATTCTTTTTGTTAGCAACTAAGAAGTGTATCTGGCATCTGTTGAGTAATGGATTCTTCCAGGTGCTGTGATCTTTTTATTCTTTTCCAGTTTACATACCTTCAGAGCTACGAGATAGGAGTTCTTTTTTCTTCATTAAAATATGGAAAATTTCAGAAGCCAACTGGTGCTATACTGAAAGTTATTAGAGTGGTAAAAGGTATTCCTTTGTAGATTCAGAAGTCCTGTGCTGACAGAGGGGTAGGAAAATTATATCTGAAAAAATAAAATGAGGTATTATTTACAAAGTCAGTATACCTTAAAATTTGTGATGTTATGCTAGCAACTGAATTTTTGCAATCTTTTTCATGCTCTTTAAGAGTTTTGTTTACATAGAAAATTAAAAAAAAGCAAGAAAAAAACACACACAAAGAAATTAAGAAAAGGATTTCAAGCTTTTTTTTCTGTTAGTAGTGTTGATCCATAAATACCACAGGTTTTTGGAGGCTTTGCTTTCCACTAGTTAGTATCCAGCAGCTCTCAGAACTGTAGACTGCATGCATTCCCATGTGCTCCATGGAGAGCTACTGAGTATTCTCACATTTTTCCTTCCTTTCCACTCCTCCTTTTCATTGTGCATATTTGAAGAGTTAATTCATTTTTTATAACAGATCTCTTTGTATTTGTTGGCTTTGGGTGAAGTTAATTTCAGATTTGCTCCTCTTTGGGACTTCTCTGCCACTTCCTCTAGAGCATGAGCAAATATTTCTTGCATGGATACTTTGTACCATGGCAACATTTAATTTTACTGATATCACTAATTTCAGTGTTCACAAGCAAAACAAGTGATGCCAACAAAAACTCAATACTGCTGTATTATTCCATTTATGCTGTGCCTTTTACCAAAGGAATTCTATTGGAGATTGAGGAACCATTTCTGCATCCATCTCACTGATGCAATTAAGAGGCTGGAACTCTGCAGTGCCAGATTGTTGAGCTAGTCCAGTTTTTAACCAATGATCTCCTGTTTTATGTTGTATTCAATGAAAGTGCTGCCATATGTGGTAGTAGAATTCACGCCATCTACTCTGAGAGTTGTGTTTCTCAGCAGGGAGACTTGGCTAATGGATGTGTGATCACAGTATTTATGAACATTCTGTGCACTGGAAACACAAAAGGATGAATTTCAAATTATTTTGATGTTTTAGCCCAGCAGAAGTTGGTATAAGTCCAGAGTTTAGTTTCTCTAAAATCTAGAATAATGGTGATAGTGTAAAAGATTTTGAAATATGCAGATCCACTTAGAAGTGTATTTCTATCAAAAAGATAATACTAATAATTTTTAAATGTATTCATTTTGTATGTGATTTGTTTCCATCCTATGTCTTTCTGTTTATTATACCTACTACATGGATTTAATGTCTATATGACTTGCCTGTTCCTTATCTCAGCCACTACACTCTCAAAAAAAAAAAAGTAAAAATATTAGGAAATAGGGTTAGAAATAAAGGGAAAAATTGTGTTGTTGCACAATGCCGTCCCGAGGGAGACGCAGTGATCCCCACAGAGTTGAAGCGCGAAAAGAGAAAGTTTAATTTTTTCTACAGCTTATATAGATTTCTAAAAAGGAGACCAGATTGGAAGACTGAGGTTCAACCTCTTCAA
>VZUI01034988.1:0-17566 GCA_013401135.1 Cettia cetti | reverse complement strand
CATGTTTTTGGATTCCTTTCTGTGAAAGGACAATTGATGGACACTTTCTAAGACCAGTGGAGTTGAAGAGGTTGAACCTCAGTCTTCCAATCTGGTCTCCTTTTTAGAAATCTATATAAGCTGTAAAAAAAATTAAACTTCCTCTTTTCCCGCTTTGACTCCGTGGTGATCACTGTGTCTCCCTCGGGACACCACTGCTCTACAATTGACCAATACAAACTGATAAGCATGTGTGGGGTACAGAAATATCACTCAGTAGCTCCAGCTTTGAGGGACTCACTGCTTTCCATGTACACAATGATGCATCCCATTTCTGACACTTCCAGTTGCCCCCTAAGAGAAGCAGGACCAGGCACAAGCTGAGGGCTACTCAAATCTCCCACTGCTCCTGCTGTGAACAGAAGTGCTTTCTCCCACATCCATGACTCTGTAATTGTATAAGCCTACTTGAAGGGAAAGGGAAATCAAGCTTTCACTGGCCCTGCAGCTCAGTTCTTTCTCTTCCAAAATACTGTGAAGTTTTATTTATTTAATATTTTTTTAAAGTTCAGATGCCTTAGTAACAGAAGCTTTTGACACAAATATTTGAAAGCTATTCTTATGCAAGATTTTAAAACTTCTCTAGAGTATTCCAGCGTGGGTCTGATTTTCTGAGTTTGTGAAATTTTCAGCCCGATTAGTGGCTGATTCTTCTGTGAGAGAAAGACTCCTCTCAAGGACAGTGAAAAGTAAATGTCTTCTATCTTTCATAAACACTTCTAGGTTTCTCATAATAATTCTCTCACAGATGTTATTTCTATTATTTAACCAATTAAGAGAAGTGTTGTCTTTTCTAACTAATTATATGGCTCTTTAGCACGGCATGTTATAAAAAGGGCTGTGTAAAAAATAAAATAGCTTTCTAATTAATTTTTCTACTTGGAGTCAAGTTCTTCCTTTCGTATCCAACTGTGATACTCCAGGGGTCCAGACAGATTTATTTCCTCCACATATGCTTTTTTCCCTCTTTCTCTGTTCATCTCCCCTTCCCATGTTCTGTAAAACATATTAACTTCTTTATCCTGAAAGGTATTTGCTTTCAACTTTTTCAAGAGAGGGACCCTAAATTCCACAGCTGGATCATCTAGTCTCTGGAAGTGCAAATGTCGCTATGCTGCCTTGACTCTATAAGCAGTTACAAAAAAGATATTTTCCTCCTTTCCAGTGATTCATTAGGAATTATTCTGTATTAAATATCTCCACCCACTGACTTGCATGTTTTATCAATAGTTATAAATATCCTGAATCTGTACAAACCAATCAAAATGCAGCTGTTTGCTGGCTCTTGACTGAGACAAAAAGACAACCATTATCAGCCACTTTAGAGCAAAAGTAGGTTTATGCAACTGACTCTCGAATTTTCTTTCTAGGGTATTTTGTAAAGAGAAGGAAATGCTTTTAACTCGCACTGCCTCAGAGATGTAATTATTGCACCACTTCTTTGGATTTTAATGGTGTTTTATATCTCCATGCATCTAGTTCATAAATTCTCTGACTTTTTTTTTCCCACTTTGGATACCTTTACCTCCTTTTGGAATGGGAGGCCTCAGTACCATGGAAGTAAAAAATAAGCTGTTGCAGAAGAGACTGAAAGATTGATGAAGAACAGGAACTAATAAATTACATGGAGTGAGCATATCCTGCACTTATTTCACATGATTCTTTAAAATTGTTACGATGAAAGATTTTTTTTGTTCCATAAAGAGGGTTTTTGGCAAGAACTCGCCTAGTGAACACATCCTAGCATTAAACCTACACCCACTTTTTTTTTTTTTTTCCTGTCAGGAATTGGCAGGAAAAAAAAAAGCCATAAAGCTGGGAATAGGTCTGCTGCAACTCACGGCCACTGCTCCTTTAGTGGGTTCATCATCATTCAGGTAACCTTCACACTGTCTAAAAACCCAGCCCCTGCAGAGCTGTGTTATTTGAGTTATTTTGCTCATGTGACTGTTTCAGAGCATTCACCTCAGTAACTTCATACCTTTCAAGCCCAAAGCATCAGTTTCTGACAAATCTGGTAACCAAAGTAAATGAAGCTTTACTTGAAGAAAAACTCAAAACTAACCATAGAAATATCAGAGGTGGGTACCAAAACTGATTGTTTTCAGACATGGAGTAATCCATAATAACAAGTTAAACTAACAATTCATAATGCCATAAGAGGAACTGATCCTGATCTGTGCTACAAATGATGAGCAAATAGCAGTGGAAACTAAGCCTGAATGGGTTTATTATGCCCAGCTGTAATTTGTGTAACTCCATGATCATTCTCTCTGATTTCAGGAGCACTATCTCAGTTCATCTGTCAATTATGCAAACAGGGGCTTTGCATTGTTTCTGATTAAAGAAGCTTCACACATTTTGTCACAAATCTCACCTTTGAAGAAATTATGGGTTGAAAGGCAGGCACAAAGGACCTCAGCTCCAGAGCACCAGAGGGTTACATTGAATTAAGGGTGGAAATGGTTTGGGCCCTTCCAGAAGCACCATCTGTTTCTACGGCTGGTCATTGTTTAGATTATTTATGACCATAATTTTAAATTTATCTGGTTAACCTTTGGATAGCCTCCTAAAATAACTATTGACTCTTTGAGTTTTCAAGGTAATATATTAAGATGCAAGGGTTTAATGTTATTATTTTTTGGAAAGAACCACAAGCATTTTTATGTAATATATCAATACCTACAAACTCAGGAAATAGCTGTACTATCACACAGCAAAAAGAACTGCAGCATCACATATTTGTTGTTCATACCATGACCTATTCACACTGAATTTTCTTCATGAGAAAAAACAAAGGACAGCGCTCGTTGGTTGTTTTTTTTTTTTTTTTGAGACTCCCTCTCTCCTACAGTATCCATCTTCATGTTGTAGTTCAACAGAGTACATGGGATGAAGTTCCTCCAAAAATAATAGAAAAGAAAAAGGAAATGGGTCTTGAAGACTCACGACTTGCATCAGATAAAAATGGATGAAAGGAGATGAAAAAAAAGACGCTTACATATTAGTGTGTATGACCTCATCCTGAACTATTAGAGGTGCTGGGAATCTTTCCATTTTCCTTGAGAGATCAGGTCCCATAATTCAAGAACATTGTGCAAAAATAAGAAACGTACAGAGCCCTGGTTGGTTTGGAAAACATTGATCAATGATGGTTCAAATTTAGGTTGAAAATAAGCTAGTAGAAATCAGTATCTGTGGGAAAGGTTGTGTAAGACTGAGATAGGTTTAGTTGGAGTATAATTACAGTTTTATGCTCACTAGGTTATGCATACCAAGATGTTGACTTCAGAATTAAAGAGCATCAACTTTCATGAATTTGTTTGTATTTAAAGGGCAGAACTCCAGCTAAATGAGAACATTTATAAAATTTATTCTTCAAAAAGGGTGAGCCCACAATCTCGTGTAGCTTTTGGCTCCTCTCTGTGTAACATGCTAAAAACAAATCCTGAGATTAAAACACCTTACTGTTTTACTTTGGACTTCGTGGCTTATTTCAAGTCTTGGTCTAAAATTCACTTTACAGTACTGTGAATCCAAACAGCCCTGTACAAAATGTACATTAATAAGGATATTGGCAACCCTTAAAAAATTTAAATATACTGCAAGCAAAAGTTAGTCTTTTCTTAGCAAAATAAGGATAAATGAAGGAAAGCTTTTTAGTCTTCCCAATAATGTACTGCATTCCTCTGCCCACCAGAGAAAATACTTTTAAATTATGAAAATCTGCAAAAAGGCTTTCTTCCTGATTATCTGCTTGCATTCCCCCACATTAAAAAATAAAACCAAGAAAGAGATTGCAGAATAGCCCTACAATAAACAATAGCCCCAGGTATTTAAGCAGGACCTATATTTACCTGGTAGAACAAAAGAACATTAGATGAGGACCTCAATAAAATAGGATTTCAGGGCTCCCAGGTGGTATTGCAGAACGATCAGATTGTTTCATTTGTGTAAAAAGCAGCCAAAATGCTGCATACCTTTCCTTTTTGTTACTTACCCAAATTCACTTTGTCATATCCTTTTTAGCAGTCAGTGAAGGCATTCAACCAACCACATTATCATGTGAGTTGCTGAAGCCAAACACAGCAGCAAACCAGGATGACTAATTTTATTACAGCTGGTAGCTTCCCAAAATGCACTCAGTATGGTACCCTGTGGCCATGGAATCTTCCTTTTTATTGTTATAAACCTACAAAATTAACTTGTCATGTTAGTCATGTTCAACCCAGATTGAAATTTCCACATTCATCTGAAACACTTGCAAAAATGAAATTAAATTGTTTCAATGTATATTAACACCTAATGAGAGGGAATAAAGAGGGAGCCAGGCTCTCTTCAGTCAGGTTTACTGACAGAACAAGAGGTGATAGGTACAGATTTAAAAAAACACAAAATCCAAGCACAATGAAGTTTCTTTTTACTCCAAAGTTGTCAAAAAATGGCACAAGTTGCCCAGAGGTCTTGAGGAGTCTTCATCCTTCAAGATTCTCAGAACCAAGCTAGACATGGTCCTGCTTGACCAGGGATGGACTAGATGACCTCTTGAGGTGTCTCTCAACCTCAGCTATTCTGTGATTTTCTGAAAAGAAACTTTTCCTATTATTAGTTCACCTAATTCAGATCCAGTGTGAGATTCACAGCACAGTGTGAAGAATTTGATTAGATTGTAGTTATTTATTCTAAATAAGATTCCTCAATGATTAAACTGTATTTGGTGAAGCTTACTAATCACAAACTGATAAGGAGAGGGAAAAAGATGGGGGGAGATGTGGTCTGTACCCATTCTCCTTGTGGTTCATCAGTTTCAAAAAATGTATTTGATCCATAGTTAATTGAATCTTGTGAGCCATATTTTTGTTCAGTGTCTAGCTGATTTGATAAAGAAACAGAGGAGTGTTTTACAGTATTTCCTAAGGTGCTGTCATGTGTTTTGAAGTTTGCTGCAAAATGAAAACAAAACTACCAGATATTGTTGTATGACTTAATCTTATACTACCGCCTAGTGGCTAAGGTCTAAATGAGTCACAGTGAAACTCCACTATGTTTTATATCTGGATAGCCACATAGTAGTTGCGTATGTTAATATTATTTTCATCCATTTAAAAAATTATAGCATAGCATAGCATATTTTCCACACAGTAACAGTGTTGCCAAATATCGTGAAGAGCAGGGAAATTCCCGTGTTCAAGGACACTAATATTCCTGTTGAGCATGACCAGGGATTGAGCACAGTCTGTGAACAGGATTTCCATTTTAACATAGTTACAGTTTGAGATAGAATGATTTTAAAAATAGACTGCAGTGAAGGACTTCAGTTGTGATATTTAGATATCTATCAGTTGTCATCATTAGAAAAATAGCATTATTTGGGTAGATTGTATTAAAAATGTCCCATGAAGAGTTTCTTCCATCTTCCTGGATAGCTCTTGTCCCAAACATTCATGGACTTGGCAGTGAATAGTTTCTTTTGCTCAGCTGAACAGATTCACATACATTAAACCTTCAGGCATCCATTTCCCATTCACTGCTGTAATTCCTGTACCTGGCTAAGTTCACAAAATAAAGCCCATTAATGTATTGAGCTTGAACAAGTAAATCCTTCAGGAGTCCCAGGTTTTCCCATTTCCTCCAAATTCCATACCATGGATCTCAGCAGGACTATACAACTTAGCAAAAAATCAGGCTCTTGCAGAAGCTTAGAGAAAACCGACAGCGGTAAAAACTACTTCTGCAGCTGATAGTGACAACAGCTAGTTGGAGGAAAGGATTCCTCATCAGGTAAACCAGTTTCCAGCTGCTTGCACTAGATGTTTTTTGATTCTTGGCATTCTGCTACAGAAGCGGCTCCTGCTACCACTGTCAGTTCTCCTTGTGAGGGCAAGAGTTAACAGGGGCAAGAAGGAATAGATACACACATCGACTATGTCGGGGGCGGGGGGGAGGGTGTTTAAGGCAATGTATCTATATGTAGAGCTAGATATATAGAGATAAATTTAAAATTAATTCCTTGATTTAGGTCTCTTCCCAAAAGGCTTCTTCTGTAACCTCCTGGAAAAGGAATTTTAGCAGACAAGGTTAGATGAGGACAGGAAAGAATGTCATTTTGCCACAAGGTGGCACTTGGGCATCGGGCTTCTACATTAAAAATCACGTGAAGGCAAAAAATAAACTTCAGGTAATGATTATATGAGCTGTAAGGTATTATTGAGCAAGGATCTCTCTGTTTGTGGAAATATAATCTACCCAGTTCTCTTCTGGGGAGGTAATTTTTATCTTAACTAAGGGAATGGAATTTCTGTCATTGACTGAAAAGGAAAGTTACCGAGCTTCAACTAAATGGAAGTATTAGGGGGAAAAAATCTCCTTGCAGTGTTGCAGGACAGACTGTTTTTCTTCTCTCTGTTTGTTAGATGAGCTACATGAGTGATGGTGAGTGATTTGTATCTAATTCAACAGAGAAGAGAAATGGAAAAGGTGACAACTACTGAGTGGTACAAACAGAGTTTTGGACAATTAATATGCCAAAGAAGCAGGACAATTCATCCTGCAAGAGCTTCCTGCACTGGTGTAAAACACTCAAGCATAGAATTCGTAAACTTTTATTTTCGCGCTGTTTTAATCCAACACACACATTGTTTGATTTACCTTCTCCACCATACCAGCTGAGAGTTAAGCTGCAGAATTGGTATAATGTAAAGACATTTGTATGGTGTAAATGAGGAAAAAAATTATTTGTGGTGGGGACAACACAACTGGGAGTTTGGAAACTCTATACTTTTGCCAGTCATCTGTGCAACAAGTGTAGTTGAATGCTTTTTAAAAATGTTTTATTCTATTCTGTGCATGATTAATATGAGTATGTCTAGGTAAATGTCAGGTGTAAGTGACACGCAGTATACTGATGGAAGCTGAAACTCTTTAACCAGTGAAATAAATCCACCTCATGTGTCAGCAGCCAGTGCACAGCAGAATCCCCAGCCAATACAGCCGTGAACAGACAATTTCAGGTCTTACCTCAAGACCCTCTCAGTTCTTTCCTTGCTTCCCACAGCAGCTCTCTGACAGTAATGACTTTCCCAGAAGCAACACAGTGAGATCATAGAGAAAAGCTGCCAAGGCCTTTGTTCTAGGACAGGTCTGTGACACTTTTTCATTTGGTAATTAAGGAATATTGTATTGATGACACTGAACTAGAGAAGAGCTTTTATTTCCTGACCAGCCAATCTATTTTTGGCCTTATATTTCTGTTAATTTTCCATCAAGGGGCATTTAGAACCATTTGTTTTGCTAGTCCATCTACTTTCCAGGCTTTTCAGAGACCTCAGTATACTCATTACTGTTTGGTAAAATAAGGGAACTTTTTGTCTCCTTAGTGCAATACATGTACAACTATTGAACATCTCCTCAACCCTGTCTAGTTTTGTTCTGCTGAAAAACTTGTAAGCGAACTGGGAAAAGGACAAGAAATGATTGTGCGAGCACTTAGAAGAAAATGGTATATGAGGTATCTATCTCTCTTTCTTAGAAAGAACAAAAGGCTTCATCCTGTCAATGCAGGAAACTCACTTGAAAGTCCCATATGTTTCTGTTAAGGAAAACTTTTTCCAGGGAATTTGTCTAAATTGCTGTTCTAGGAAGTGCAATTGTGTGCTAATCTACACCATGCAGGAGGAATCTGCCTGACCCTGGTACCATCACTGAAAGCAGACACTGAAGTGGAAACAATAGGTTCAATTAGTTTGCAGTCATAGAAACAAGCAGGTCCAGTAATAAGCAATTCCCAGAAACATAACAGCATCCTGGAATTATTCTGTTGCTATTTCTGATCTGAAACATTTTGCTAAAGTTCTCATGATGAGCTTTAGCTGAGTTGTTAAATACAAATACTATAATGAAAACTGCCACTCGTCTTGCCCACATAGATAGAGTACTTCTCTTAAAATCTGCTCTGCCTGCAATGCCCTGGAACCTCACAATGTAGTTGTATTATTCTAATTATCCAGCCACACTGAAAGTGTTTGAGGGCCTCTGCACAGATCGTCATTAAACATCTCAGAGGATCTTCTTATGTCATATCTTCCCACAAAGGAACAATTTCTAACCTCTTTGCTGTCATCCCTACCTCCCTTCATACCTCCCTTCCTGCTAGTTCTACCCTACTTCTACTTTTCCCTCAACCCAGAGTTAGTATTAGAAAGCTTTACAAAAGGAATTAGAGGGGAAAATATCTTGCCTCTACAAAATAAATTCCATAAAGGACTATGAGAACAGTACTCAAAAACTGAGACTAAGACTATACTTTATCATTGTTGCCATGGTAACCAAAACTAGGCCAAGTCACTCTTTCCCCCCTCTCCTAATTTTTCGGCCTGTATTTCTGATATGCTAAAGAACTTTGTTCCTGAACAGGGGCCTGATTAACTGCAAAACACCAATCTCTGAACCATGAAAAAGAAAAGAAATTAAGTAGTTGAGAGTTTTATGATTGTTTCTCAGAAGAGGAAAGAAGAAAAAAAAGCCAGAGATGGGAATTTGAACCTACTGAGAAAGGAGGAGAGGTGACAAGAGAATGAGGATGAAACTAAGACATGGGCACACAGAAACATTCTAAGGTGATGAGAAGCAGGCAGTCCTCTTCATGGTTTGAGACTACTCCTAATGCCACTCAGTCCTAGACTCTTGACCCAGGATCTCAGAGGAACCACAATACTAAGGAATCATAGACAATTTTCTTGGCATCGATTTCCAGGCATATATATTCCTCTTTCAGACCTCGCTTCAAAGAAAAGGGATCACCTGGTTCCAACAGCAGTCCTGAAGCTGCTCATTTAAGCTTACAAATACTTTTAACAAGACTAGAGTGGTATCAATATTTTGCATCTGTAAGCTCAATACACCAGTAATAATTTCTATAATTTTGTCTGCCTTGATCAGCAAAGGGTTTCTTAAGTACTATTTGATTGATATTTTAAAGAATTTAGTGGTTTCACAGAAACAACTCACATGAATTCTCCCACATATCCATAGCTATTACTATACAATTGCCTAAAATAATGATAACACTAGTCAAAATTCAGTGCAGCTTCTTAATGCATAGCCTCATAATTTTATACTGTGGTTAGCAGAAGTGCCTCTCTATTGAAGTTCATTAAGTTACAAAATCTCTCATATGGCATAAAAAGGAAAAAAACCCAATCAGACAAGAAGGATAGGGATTTCCAATTGAAAAATGAATGATCACATAATTTGATGAGACACTTAAAATGAAGAAAATAAGCAGGAAAGCAGAAAATTGCACAAATATAAATTCATTTGAATGGGGTTTAGTTTAGTATCACAGAACTTGCTTTTCCAAATGTTGATGAACCAAAGATTTAATAAATAATATACTTAGGAACAGTTCAGCATAACTTAAATTTTCTTAAAATACCTGACATTTTCTCTCTAAAAAATAAAGGAATTTTTGCTTTACACAATCAGGCTTTGCTGCTTTGGAGCAAAACAGGTTCTCATTATTCTTTTGCTTGATCACACCCTCAGTCATATGATAGTGATGAAACTGACTGGGAATTTGAAAACTGGGAATTTCTACAGTCAGCGAGTTCAGGTTGAGGTTCCAGGTCTAGCATTGCAGGTAAAGTAGCACATTTTAAATGATCAGTGTCAAAGGCAATGTCACACCAGCCTTGTGTGACATATGTAGCTTTTAGTGCCAGTTCTCCTCTCTAACAAACACACTCCAAACATTCCCTCCAAGCCTCAAAGTGCTGTTTCCTACCACCCCTTGACTGCTATTGCTGCGGCCACTTGGAGCACCAGCAGCACAACTCATCCTCAAAGGTATCTCTTGGGTTGTACTGGAACTGTGCTACAGAATAATAAATTTGTCCAAGGAAGGTGATCATTTGAAGTATGATCATCATACTTTAAATAAAACTTTGGATTCAAAACAGGCATGGGTTCAACAGCTTGCCTCTCTTTTGACTAGGTGTTTTAATTGAATGAGTATCTCTCAGAATCACTCGCTGAGTTTATCTAAATTGAATGGCTATTTTAGCATCTGTTAGATGAGCAGAGCTGATCTGACGGGCCAGCCTCCATGAGACTGGTCTGGGTTAAGCTGTCCCACTATGAATGTTCCAGGATAACTGTCCAGAGTGAAAACCCCCTCAAAAATAAAATAGCTTCACTCCAGTACTATTACATTCTGATATTTTTAAAAGTTATAGACTTGAAGTTTTAGTAATTAAAAAGGGAGGAATGAGGACACAAGCAAGAACAAACAAGACTATGTAACAGCTTTTAAAAAAGCTTTTAGTAACTTCCTTTTCAATTGTTTTTTCCTTTGGAATTAGCCATTTTCTTTCCCTTTTTTAAGAGTCATGCAGCACCGGAACAGATCTGCACTTCTCTGGGAACAATAAATCTGCTCTGTTTTGTTTGGATGTCTCTCTGAACATGAAGTACAAAAATAATTTGATAAGGGAAAAAAATCCTAGGGTATTTTAAAAGCTAAACACTTCAGATAGGTTTTTTATTAAGTACACCAGCTCTCCAGAATTAGGCAATAAGTCAACTAGGCATTCACTGAAGCCGAATCATGATCCCTGAGCAGCTTTAAAGACTTAACAGTTGCTGCTTTAATGTAGGTCCACAGTAATATTTTACATTTACTCTCCAACACTGATGTGAAAGGAAAAACAAAGTTAAAGAACAGTAGTAATTTCAAAGCAGAATTCATTCAGTATTCTCAGTATCTTAGTATATAATATTTAGGCCAATTTTCTCAGGAGATATGGAACAGAAGGCTTGACAACTATGAAAAACTCAGTTATTCAGAATTTGTTTGGGGAGGGTTCCTTTCTATTTCAGAGTTTCTCCTTTCTTACGATGATTGTCCTTTGTTGCCCCAAGGAGAAATTGTAATAGCAATAGTAGCTTCTTTGCCTTTCTTTAATTAAGTTCTGAGAGGTGCCAGATGCTTCAATTTTGTAATCTCCCTTTCTCTTACTGAAGCACAGAGGAGTTAATCATATAGTAGTCTTTAGTTTACTCTGAACCCAGGCTGGGGCAGTGTAATTAAGTCTTGCCATTTAGTTGAAATTTAGCCTGTCATCACAGCAGGTCTCTGTTGCATTGTTTTGTGTTGTTTTTCAATCCAATAGAGAAATATCAGATTTTATTACTCTCTGTAGTTTAAATTATTAAAGACTTGAATTGTAATTATTTCTTCTTGTCCAAGAACAAAGTGTTATAATTTGGCCCTTAGGAAAGGCCTGGTTCAGTCATAGTGAACTGAAGATAGTTAGAAATTGAAAAGAAGCAGAAAATTTTCAAAGGATGATGGTTCATATTAATTTTAATCATATTCAAAGGTTATTTAGGTGCCCAAAGGTACCAGTAGGTGTTCCCTGGCACTTTCACAAACATCTCAGGACACCTTTAAAAAGCCTGATGTTGCATAATCCACAACCTTAGCTGTCAAAACATTCTTTGACTAAGTTCATGACCCTTTTATCCTCTCTTCAAGGATATGGCAATGTTCAGCAAGGCAAATATTTTGGCAAATACCCCAGAAACAGCCAATGGGTTCAGTCTTTACCTTTCCTAACAGACATTTTATCCAGTCAGTGGTGCAACTGGGATGCAGTTCACTTCCCAGCTACATCTTTAGGTTGACCAAATGTGGTATTTATCACTTGAGCTTTCTCCTCACCTCATCTGGTGGTCACACAAGTCAGAAGAGACCCGCAAAGTATGTTGAGGGACTGGATATTCAGTAAACAAGGGACCTTAACCAGGAAAAATTATCCAGCTCTACCTTCCTGTCTCACAGGATGACTGTCAGCTAGTCACAGAGAGTCATGAGTCCAGATACAGAACTTTATTTAAAGGAAAGACTTTGCAAATAAATTTTAATAACAAACACTTCTGAAGGAAACTTGATCTGCTTGGGGATAATTAGCAAAGAAGAGAGGTAAAATTAATAAAATAAATTATCCATTGTGAATTAGTCACATAATTTTATGAACAGCCTTAAATTAGTCCAAGATAAAAATCCTAATTTATTACTCCCTTCCCTGAAGCATAAGAATACGTGACAGCTTCAAATAATCAGACTTTGTTAGAAAAAAAAAAAAGCAAGTTTAAACTAAATCACTTAGGCCTTTCTGAATCTTTAATAACTCTCTTGAATGGACCTTGTCAGATTTGTAGTCACATTAAATTAATTACAACAAATAAAACTGGGGCCACATAAACTCAAGTCACCACCAAGCATAGCCCTAACTCTGACAGCTTGACTTCTTGCACACATGCACACACACATGGAGCTTTTTCACAGGCTGCTATTGTCAGAAAATAAAACACTGTCTCTATTGCCAGGCTAAAAACAAAGCATTAATTGTGTGGGGATTCTGCCAGGCTTTCTCCCTATGTCTGTTCATCTGCCCACTCTGGGGGGCCAGAAAGCCTTCTCAGTGAAGTACTTTGAGTAAGGCCATCCCTCTTCCTTATCACACACATATTTACATTCATTGATATTTCTTTGAGAAAATCATGGTACCACAATCACTCGTGGTTGCCTGGGTGCACAGGATTTTAACTGGGAATTGATGTGATCTTTCCCAGTTTTAACCAAAGGGCCTCTTCTGCTGGCACATATCCCCTTTGTTCTTTCTGTAGTTTAGTTCTATATGCTCAGAATTGCTCAAAACCCTAATTCATCTGTCCACCTGAGATTTAACACACATGCACACACAAACCCCCCAAACAGCAGCCTGCCATTCTGGCCTGTCCTTACATGCACTTGGACAAATGACAGCACATTAAGGAAAGCTAAGGACTTATTTCAGCCTAACAAATTTTGCATTATGAGTCCATACTTATTAAAGTACCCACTGCTGAATACCCATGTCCTCAAAACAAAACCAAAACAAAACCAAAACAAAACAAAAAAAAGAGGCTTTTTTAAAATGTAAACACAAAGAGATTCTCAGTGGAGGAGAGGAAGAATAATTAAATATTGGGGGTGAGGTCATAGATTCAGAGTGTGGAGTGTTCAGCATCAGTGCCTTATTAAGAGTTTTCCTCTCCCTTCTCTTTCTCATGCCTCAAGCCATTTGTTTCTGTTCCTATGACTCAAAGCTCCATCCTGGCTTAGTGGCAACAAAACTCTTTGTGGGACTAGGCTAGGAATGATCACAAGCTCCTTGTCATACTTGGCCAGTATATTTCTCTCCAGGCCCACAGCAGGGTCCTCCATGCACCTGCAGCTGTGGGAGGACAATGGGCCACCAGGATGGATGACGAAGGGAGAGGCAGGGGGAGGGACTTGTGAAACTGGTGTAGTGGCACTATAAAGATCGTATTAGTACCCTGTCAGATTTATTTCAACTTACAGATGGACTGAGAAAAGTCTTATTGCTATGGAACACAGCAAAAAAAAGGAGTGCCAAAAGAAAAGGGCTCTATTCCTGTGGAAAACTGCTGGAAGCACAAGAGCTTTGTGAGTGGCAGCAAGCAAACTGGACCCATACTTCCCACATCCTGAAGTAATAAATAAATACCCTGCAGTAAATTTGGACTGTCTATACATTTTCAAAATATTTTTTGCCTGCTCTGAGCTTATACTGCATGGAGTAAGTGCTTATAAAAGGCTCATGGCAGGATAAAAAAAACCAAATCTCATTTCTGAGGTGATAGCCAAGAAGAAAGCTAATAAATTACAAAAGAAAAGAGCAACTTAAGTAAGCAAATTTAAGTTTTGAAATCGTGTTTTGAAAGCCTACTCATTGTAATAGGGTGGAGGTAAATATTGATCATACATGCAGGCTATGCAGAAAATCAGCTTCTCATCAAGGCTGATAAATTAACCCAAAAATAGAATGAAATAAGAAAGAAATTTTAAGACTTGATAGCCAGGAAAGAGCTTTTTGTCAGATTTTTTATACTGTGAAATAATATCCAAGGGAAATGGCAGAATTTACTTGAAACAATTTTAAAAAATTACACTGGCAAATGCATTAGAAAAGGTACTACAGAAAACCACCCTGCAACGCCTAGGAGTGCTCCAGGTGACCTTTTGTAATAGAACTTCTCTGTTACTGTTTTGCTTCTACTTTTCTGAGCCTGTGTAAATGAGCCAGTGTATATTTTGCTTTGACCCTTAAATGAGATTGCATGATACATATCAGCTGTTGGAGAAAGATATTGCTAATGTGAGGTGATCTTTACTGTCCTTTTGTCATTATACATGGAAGAAAAAGGAACCAAATTAATTGTTTCATTTCATTTTTATTCAGTATCCTTTAATATATTTTCATGTTTTGAATTCCAATTTCTTCCAGTTCACTTTGTATCCGATGCTGGAAAAGCCCCTTCTTGTATTTCTTAATATGCTTGAAGGATCTAAGGAAATTACAGAATTTAACAGCTTTACTTCAAAAAATCCATGTAAGATCTGCAATGACCATCATAAGCTGCATGGTCATACCGGACAAATTGTCTGAGAGTTTAGAGAATTTACTTATATTAACATCTGGAATATAAAGTAGATAAAGCCCATCAGAGAGTTCGAAATGTTCCATTCATCAGTAAATCCATTATACTGTATAAAACCACATTGACCTTTTACCAGTTATGACAAAAGTTTCCATTAACCGAGGTTTAAAGAACCTCTGTTTTTTCCAAGCCTTTTAATATTTAGATGAACTCTGGAGATTGAAAAGATTTGGATTAAACTGTGCAGTCAGCAATCTGAGTGAATCTCATACTGAAGTCAGTTACATCTGTTGGATGCATATAAAGAGGGGAAAAAAGTTTGGGGTTTTTTTTGGTTTTTTTTTTTTCTGAAGTTCTTAACCACATACTTATTCAAGGAAGTTAGCTGAGTTGCCACTGACAGGAAGTGGCAGGTAGGAAGCAGGTGAGAACTCTGGACGTCCACTGTATCTAATTCCTGTCCCTTCTGAGTCTTCATAAGGATGAGTGTTGTGTTAGGAATAACTCCAAAGGCTTGGAGCAGAGGCAGGCACACAGATGTGTGTCTGTTGAATTGGCTAGTTTATGGTGCCTGATTTTAGGCTGATGGTGGCTGTTCATGCCAGCTTTCTACCAGGTGGGAGAGATGATACACAGAGTGCTAGCTCTGGTGTAAGACCTTTATACACAGTGCTAATCCATCAAAACTGTTTGACCTGATGGAACCGGAAGGAGTCTGTGTGCTACATGGAGATGTCCTTTTCAATCTAGAATTAAATGGCCAAAACCTGGTTTTGTTGTATCATCAAACCACAGCCTTCACTCTGGCAGGCTTCAGCTTTGCTTCGTGCCCATAGGCAGGCAGCTGGGATGGGCAAGTCCTGGGGGCACGAGCAGCCGATGTCCCTGGAGAGGAGGCTTACTGCCCTAGCCATGACAGCAGCCTAAGATGTGACTGATTGCCAGGGGCATGAAAATAAAAGCGCAGGGTGAATGGGATACATTTCCCTGGGCAACAAGACCAAAAGAAACACTCTGTGTGACTCAGCTGCATGTGATCCCTGTTGTAACATGCCGTCTTCTGCTGCCTTTAAAATACAGTTCTCATTACCCAACTCTGCACCCGGGATCAGGAAGTCTCTGAACCTCAGACTACGGGAAGCCACAAGAATACTCTCAAGAAGTATTACTGCAGCGTCTATTACTCTCTCCCCACCTCCTACTATTGGCTTTGGTAAGAGCCAAAGAGAGGGATTTAGTCCCACTTATTCCAGCTGTGTCTGTGTTTTGCAGCCTAGAGCAGTGTTTCAGCAAGGCCAGAGGACTCAGCCTGTCCTGCCACTCAGCAAGGCTGCAGCATTCAGTCTTCCTCCTGCTGCAAGCACCTGTTTTTCACAAAACCCCTTTAAGTACAGATTTTTAGCATGAGGTTCTGACTCTCCTTAGGGACGCTCAAATAACACATCTGTACAAGGTGAAGTTTCTTTATTCCTTGGGAGATATTTTGTCTGTACACATATTTACAAACCAATTAGAAGCTGCCCCATGCAAAGCAATTATTTTGCAGAATCTGCCCTTTAGCTTCCATCTCTGCTTTTTTGCTTTTTTTATTTATTTTTTATACTGCTTTTATGCCTATCACTTAAGTTACACTGAGATTTATGCTCACATTTTGTGAAAGTATGGCTGTTGGGAGAAGGCGCCATCAGAAGGTCGACCATATCCAGAGGGCTTTGGGGGGTGGGGAACTTCTCTCAGACAGTGATCTTGAAAGTTGCTAAGTTGTCGAGATCTCTTCTGGTGACAGATTCTTCAGCTTGTTCTTGTGATTAGATCCTTATGAAGATACCAGACACTTCCAAATGCCAGGAAAAAAAAAAATCCAAATTTCAGTAAGACAAAGTAGAAACAGTCAGGAGTTTGCAGCAGCTCAGCTACATTCACAGACCCAGGCATCAGTGCACAGAGCACATGAAGCCTCAGAAAGTTCACCATAAGAAAAGCTAAAAGTTGCCATGTGAGCATTTGCTGTGAAGGCGAATGGGTTTCTTTAAGGTAAGTGAAGTTGCACAGGTTGCACTGGTGAATGCATCCTTAGAGATCTCAGTGAGGGCTTCTATGTCCCTGTTCTTCCCCTGAGCACTGGATCTGTTACCCCAGAGGTGCTTTCCTACGTGAAAAGTGCCAGGGAGCCCGAGGCAGTTCCACTGCACTGAGTTGCTCAATGTGAAGAAGCAGTCAAAGGCTCCAAGCTCCAGGAAGAAGGAGTGTAGCTTTTTAAGAAATATGACAGACTTTCCTTCACTGCAGAATTAATGGAGCAATCTTTGTCTACAGGGAGATAACATCAAACCAGTGGGACTGCAGATAAGAGAGGAAGAAAAAGTAGCGCCAAGCCAGCCAACACGTTGTACTGCTCTCGGCAGGATGATCACTGGTCCCCAGGAGGCAGTGGGGTCACAGGCTGAGCTTCAGCACACACTTTTTCTAAAAAATTTCTAATGCTTGTTTTTGTGATCCACAACCCTGCAAAGGTTTATGCATGTAAGTGTACTAAAAAGCTCACTGAAATAGACACCTAATCTATGCTTAAATTAAGACTTTTTTCCAGAGGGCTTTTACAGAATGTCAGTATTTTGTGTGACACTTCATTTCTTCACAAATCGCCCACAGAGCAGAGAACCTCGGGGATGTTTTACTACATTGCTGCTGAGCAGTTGTTATGAACAAATCCCCGGTGAATAAAAAAGTGTGTGTGGGGGGCAGGTTTGGACATCGGTAGCCTGTGGGCAGCTATGGGGTGGGGGATAAAATCAGCCCAGTGGAATCTGCCCCGGAGGACTGGGCGGGCCAGGACGGGATTTGATCCCTGCAACAGGGGCACCCTGCAGGGCAGGCACTCTGTTGCATAGCAACTGCATTGTCTGTGTGGGGGGTTCACCGCTTTGAAGCCGCCTAAGCTTAACTACCTACCAATTCACCTGCTAATGAGTTCTAACAGCCTGGGGACAGCCCTTTCTTTCAGAAAGCATGGACCCGACCC
>VZUI01034987.1:0-47837 GCA_013401135.1 Cettia cetti | reverse complement strand
CTTTTATATGCTTATATTGTCTCCTGTCACTTATCTTCTTTTATATGCTTATATTGTCTCCTGTCACTTATCTTCTTTTATATGCTTATATTGTCTCCTGTCACTTATCTTCTTTTATATGCTTATATTGTCTCCTGTCACTTATCTTCTTGCTCATATTGTCTCTACCTAGGAAGTTACAGGCATTTGACACTGCTGGTGCATGAAAAGCTGTGCAGTCCTCTTGGAGCAGATGCAGGACATATTCCAGGATCTCTTTTTTTTTTCCTTCCTCCTGAAACATGTTATGCCAATATAAAGAAACTAAATGTTTTTAGGAGTTAAGCTTTCAAGTGTGAATCAGTTTTAAGAGAAATTATGGAAGACAGTTTACATTTTCTTAACATTATCTTCATAAACTATAGAATTAGGAAGCTTTCTCCTAACCAACAGAACAGGAATATCTATTTCTGCTGTCAGAACAGCAGGACAATGCTGTCACTTAGGCTGCGAAAGAGAGATAGTCCTGAGTCTCAGACCAAGCCTGGGATAAATTGTGTAAATGAATTTGGGTTAGTTTTCAGGTTTAAAATTTTATTATTTTAATAGAACTGTGAGCCCAATCACTAACTAGTTAGATTAATTGAACCCATAAACAACACATATACACTTAGATGTATGCATGGGTTGCACATATACATATGCCTAAAATGAACCGGGTTTTGAAAGTTTTTTAAGGACTTCCTACCTAGAGAAAGCAGCAAAATAAATCTAATAGGTGCATGAAAGCAGCAATCACTAATAAGCACTATCACTGATGAGCATGCTTCTTCATGAGCTTTGCAGTGTCCACAGCTCAGAGGAGCTACTAATGAACCTTATCTTTGCGTGAGATAATGGTTAGGACCAAAAAGGGGAGGCGGAGGGGAATTTGACCACCCACAGAACAAATACCATTATCAAAGTGCAACTTATGCCCCCAAGCAAACTTTCTTGCTGGAGTGACATTTCTTCTTGGCATTTCATCATCTTTGCTAGGTGAGGATCTTGGAGGAGGAGGGGAAGGAGAGAGGGAAGGGGGGGAGAGAGGGGGAGAAAACTAGCCCAGCTGACATTTGAAGCAAATAAATAACCTCTGCGGGGAATCAGCTTGAGTGGTGTTTCCAGTCCTAACGTGTAATTCCCATGCCACTGGAGGTGGGTCGTGTGGAGTGGGGTGTGGAGGAGGAGAGCAGGGCACTGTCCCTGTCCCCAGGGTGGGCTGGGGAGGCTCTCGGCAGAGCCGGAAATCGGAGCTCAGCCTTGTCAGGTCATATCTCATCAATAGCAAGGAACTGCAGAAACAGCTATTTCATTCCCACTGAAGGTGCCATTGCTTCCTGTGTGCCTTGGAACACGAAATTGGCTCAATTGAGTGAAAAATGCAACAGGTCCTTGCACTGCAAAAGGCCAGGATTTGATCACCCATGACTCCATGTGGAGAAGTCAGTGGTGAGCGGTCTCACTGCTTCAGGGGCAAAAGAAATGAACACTTCAATCTCTCTTGGAGGTCTTGTAGGATTTAGAGAGCAGTTGGTTTCCCTGTGTGTGTTCAAAAGGAACATCTGCTTGTTTGTACCAGCCTAGGAATCCACCTCTATCTTACAGCATCTCTCAAGAGGATACGTGCTCTTATGAAGCAAAACATTGAAGTTGTGATCAGTTACCCATAACAGTGCAAAAGACAGAGATAAAACAAGGTGTCCCCGAAGGCACTGCACAGAGCAAATCATTTCTGTCTCAGAGATGGATAACCAGGAATAGCCCTGTCATCTCCCCATGAGACCCAGTCAGATCCCAGATCCATTTGGCATGGGGCTTTCCTGCCTTGACTGCCAAGAAGCTGCACAAACCCAGTAACAAACATGTGCCAGTAGAAAACATAATATCATTATTCTGTACTAGCAGATAAGAAGGAAAATGAGGCTTAAGCTCTCAAAACACCATCAAAACAAATGTGAAATTAGGGTTATGCACAAGATTACTTGGAGGTATGTTTGTCTTATACATGTGAGTCTTAATTGCTGTATGAGCAGCAATTAGGCTCAGCACAGGTGAATCTGAGGATATTCTGCAGGATTTGTGCCCAGTGGCAGTACAATAGTGGTACTACTCACATTATTTCTGCTAAAATAGTGCCCTGTCAGCTTCACAGAAAGGGTGGCAGTGATGCTGCACTGAAGAAAGAAAAACAGGAATATATTAGTCCAAAAAAGAAGGTGGACTGGGAATTGTTGTTTTGTGTGCTTGGTAGCATATCTGGCTTCTGTGCTTTTTGTGGCCATGAAGTTGCTTCCCACTCCCTTATTAGAGCTTTCAATAAGATGTGAATATCAAATCAAACTGAAATTTCTGGGGGCTCTTGTTGCCTTTGGATTGCAAGGCTCACTCAGTTGCTTACACTGTTCTGGTAGTGTTAAAGGGCTGCAGCAGTGTATTAGCGGCATGAAATGCCATTCTTTACCCTTCTGTCTGGACTTCAGCAATGTGCTTTCATGGCAGTCAGCTCCAGGACACTGAGGATTAATAATGTTTCAAACCAAAATGTAGTCCATACCCCAGAGCTCTTCCCCTAGGCCATGGCATGCCCTGTGCTGTGTGGAATGTTGTGAGCTGTGGCACAATGTCATGGGAATTTGCTCACCAGTGGGGCTCACTGAAATGCTCACAGTGGAGGTTGCTGCAAACCAAGTCTCCCCCATGGATTCATGCAGTCATCATGAATCATTCTTTATTTGAGTAAGTGTTTGTGATATTCAAAGGTCAGGAATTATCTTCCCTATCTTGTTTAAAGTCCTGTTCTGTGACAGTTTTAGAGCTGCTCAAACTAACCTTAAGTAGAAAAAAGGTCTAAAAACTAGTAGCTTTCAGTGTTTGTTTTCTCTTTCTATGAAGCAAAAATGTGCTTATAAAATATTTTCAAGCCTTGCTAAACATTTGTACAATTTTAGTTGTTTTCCATTCATTCTTTCACACATTATGTTTGTTGTCCAAAGTAATGGTCGAATTGTTTCCCACTGGGAGTATATTGACCCTCATGACTTTGAGAGAGCTACAGATCACTCTTCATCCCAATGCAAAAAATCTCACTTTTCTCAGATAAAACAACAAGCACCACTAGTGTATGGAAATACCCAAGAACTGAGCATACCAAACAATGTAGCAAATGTTTTCGATGAGGAAATAATAATTGTGAAAAGTTTGCTAAAGAAGGTAGTATCAAAAAGGACTGTATCCTCCTGAGAATTTTTTTTTTAAAACGTTGAAATTTCATTTGTTATATCTGATAGATATTTTACAGCCTCCACTATCCCAGTAGCTGCAAGTGTGTTATAGCTTCAGCAAAAATATATTTTCACTGGACAGCTTTCAAATTAATCTTTGACTCCGAGGAAATTTGGCTTGCTGCATTTCTGCAATTCTTCCCCCTTGAAAGGCAGCAATGAGGATATAATGAAACCCTTTTCATCTCTCTAATTAACCGTCTTGTGACCAAACAAGAGAGAGGCAGGAGTGGAAATACCCAACCCAGTTAGGTAATTGCTGATAATCACAAACCTGCTTGAAAAACTGCAGGCTGAGGGCTCCGTACCTGTGCGGCCGCCTGGGGCTGCCGGGCCCGGTTATCTCCTCCACATTCTGCAGCGGGGCCAGGGGAGCCACCACCCTGCGTGCAGCAACACGGCCCCGGGGCACAGATCCAGGCATCCGGGCGGGGAAAAGCCTCTGGGGAAGAGCCGTGGGAGCTCAGGAACGCCGGGACACGCTTGGGTTGCCCGCTCTGTGCTGACCACCCATGGGGCTGCCAAGAGGATGGGGAGCTCAGCTGTAACTGGACAGCCGTGGTTCCAAGTGATCCCACCTACAGGAATCTGAATGGCTGGAGATCTCTGTCACAGAGATTTATAGTGCTGTCCCAAGTGGTTTCCCAAGAAAAGAGGCTGTGTTTGGGTGTGCTTGTAGCCCGTGGTGTTGCAGTGGGACTCTTGGCTCTCCAGGGTGGTGGGACAAGGAGAGGGTTGGAGATGGGTTCATGGTTTGTGGGCAGCAGTGACCGGAAGAGACAGACAGTAGTGCCCACTACACATCATTAGCGTGAAGCAGCAAACAAGTGAGAATATATTAAGGGACTCATTAAAATAATGTCTCACTGAAGAAAGGACTGAGGACATTTGGCATCAAAATAATTCATCATTTTCTCCAAACATTTTAGATCTTCAGGCTGAGGACAGTATGTTCACCTAAAGTGGGAGTAAGTCCGTAGGAGTTATGTACAGACATTCTGTAAATAAACACAGAAAATTACTTCAGATTTGTATCTTGCTTTTCATATGCATCTTCCCATTTTCCATAACTCTATAACAGTCACACTGGGAGGAGTCACAGCTGTCCAGAACTATTCTGCAGTGACCTTAAATATCTTTGGGAATCCTGAAGCAGAACTGCTAATTCACAGAGAGCTGAAAGGTTGGTGCCTTGTCAGCAGTGTCATTCTTTGAGATGAGCAGGTGAACTTTAAGAAACTGAACCCCTTCCCCATAATTTCTGAGCATTTCTGAGGAGCCTGTGGCACGGAATGAGATTTCACTGATTCCAGTGAGGGAAGGAAAAACACTGTCCTCTCCAGGATGGTATTGTACTAGGGATGGGGAGGCAGCTCTAATCCTCTGCATAAATTGGTGTGGTTGTTAAGCAGATCACTCTCACCAGTGTTAGTCTGTTAAATACCTTAATCGAGCACAGAAACAACAGTGCTTGATGTTGGTGAAGATGAGAAAATACCAAAAGTAATAGTGAGGGGGGCTTTTTGTTTTCCAGCATAAATTGTTTTCATCGCACAATTGACTCAGAGTCACTTCATGGACTCCTTTATCTGCAGAATTCCTTTAAAGTTTAACAGTGCAGAACTAATTTTGATGACTCAGTAGCTCGAAAATTGTTATTTTAAGTGCCGAAAAGGTATTTTCCCTGTGGATTTTCTAGCGCTGAGGCAACGTTCTCAATGTTTTGACTGCTACTTTGTCTGACAGTGTAAACAGACAGGAATAATTTAATGATTAACTCGTTACCCTTGATGCATGCCTTGATGTCTCATCTTGTTATTAACAGTTTGCCCATGTTTTGAAATATATATAATGTGAAACAGAGCTAATTTTGCTCTGGAATGCTCTTTAATACCATTCCACAACTTTTTCCACCCACTGTCTGAGCTTGGTCAGCAAAGACACTCTCTATAACATCCCAGCAACTCACCCAGGCACTTCCAGTTGTATAAAATGAAACCCACTAATAAGAAACTTCATCAAAGAGCTTGAATATGTGCATAAGTCCATCCTTATTCAACCTACTACTAGGTTTGAGTATATGCTTCACTTTACTACATACTTGCAAATGTTGCTGAAAGCAGTGAGACTCAGTTTTGCTGATTGGGTTTTTGAAACACTTTGTAGCACCACATCCTGCTTCTGTCATCTTTAATAGTTACCTGTCTATCATTGCCACTTCCTCACACATTCCTCCTCAAAAAGCCTTTTGCAGAAGATAAAAGATCTTGGAAAAATGACCTTTGTCTTTGAGCACAGGGTGTGCCGCCTGGTTTTCTGTACAAACTGGAAAGTCAAAAACTAGCAGAATGCTTTTGCCATCAGAGAGAATTTTTAATGCATTTTCACTCAAACTTTCAGTGTCATAATATTGTTATGTGCTGCTATTTTTCTCTTCGCATGTCACATTTATGAGATGATGTGTGTGCTGCCTGTGAAGCACTGAACCCATTTTAAAAAAACATTAATTCATCACATTAGTAAACAAACAGCAGCACTAATGGAGTCAATGCTGTGAGTGACCTCACGGGGCAGGAAAATCCTAAGAATTTCTTTTTCAGGTCCTTGGAAAAACATTTTTTAAATGCATCCTCTGCTAGTGTTATGTGAACCGATGCACCTGAAAGCAATCAGGATGTGAAAAATGGAAACTCTGGCATTCAAATGAGTAGTAAAATAACTATAAAAACTATAATAGGCAAAGTCCTAACACAGATTTCCCTTCCCAGCAGATGGTGGTGTCAGCAATCCCTGGTCCTGACCTCAGCTCTCTCACTTCATGTGACTTCAAACTGGTGAAGCAAATAATGGTAGCACAGTTATTGGCACATTTCCTCCAGAAGCCACTAATGAAAAAATGCTTCCCCTGACATTTCCATTCTACACCAACCAAGCTGACAACTGTTACAGCAGGTTAGGGAAGTAAAATGAAAACAATGACCAAGCATGATTTAATTCCTAACTGGCAACTGCCAGCCAATGGCCATATAAAAATATTTAAAAGGAAGAAAGAGAAATGCCATGAAGTTGTTGAGAATGTGCAGCATCTTCTCTCCAAACACCCCGTGATATCAGCATCTGTTGTCAAAGCAGCATCTGCTCTGATGTTGTAATATTTCCACTTAGTGCTGCTCTTACGCTGTTAGGATTTCTCCTTTGATTTTCTTATAGCTCAGGTTGGTAAAAAAGTGTCTTCTGTGCATCTGTTAAATACCTTAGTGGAGAGGAGTAGGCTCTGCAGTTCTGTGCTGTGTGCAGACAGTAGCACTGCGCCTTTGCGTGGGATGGGGGTCTGACAGAGCGACACCCAGGGAGGGTGCAGAATTCATTATTTTTTATTTTCCACATTATGGAAAATTCAGAGTAAAAGAGAAAACTAAAGAGGCAGTGCCAGCCCCTCCATCCACAGGTATTGCCTGTAATTGAGATGAATATTTAAATATGAATATGCATCTATTTATGTTTGCAAAGTTTGCCCTAACAGCCTTGATTGGGAAGCAGGAGTCTTGTGTTCCAAAAGCACTTTTCCATGACAGATTTCAACATCTGCCACAGAAATGTGGAATCACTAAAGCTCTCTTGATTTAAGATGAAACATGAAGTCTCGGCTACCTTTTGGCGAGAAACCATCAGAGACCTGGTATCTTTTAAAGGACTTTAAAGGCACTTCAACTTTGTGGGATGTTTAAAGGAATGTAAACTGTGCAGGATCTGTGGAAAACCACATTCAGTGCATCTCCTTCAGACACAAGCTGTCTTCTCCAGCGTTAGGCTATAAGCAGAGTCTCACTCCTCTTGTCTAGCTCGAGAAGTGCCCTGCTCTGCTTGGGAGAAGGATCTGGGCTGGGCAGGGGAGCTGAGGTGCTAAAAGTGAGCCGGTGCCAGCTGAAATCCGCCTGAAGCGCTGCTCTCTCTCCGCAGGTGGGAAGATGGTCTGTCCCAGACAAAGCCAGATGAAAATGCATCTGGGGTAGCTCAGTGTTTGTTCTGCATTAGCTTCTGGCACGGCCTCTACTGTATTTATCCTTCCGCCCACCTACCTTCCACAGAATGGGGATGTACTCAGTCACTGATCTTATCGCCGCCACGCTTTGATCCAGCTGGGATGTTAGGGCCTTCGGGAATTCCCCACGTTTGATAATTCCTGATAGTTACTTTTAAGAAAATACCAGCTGAAGGATGGGGAGGGATTCTTCAAATTCCAGCAGCTGAGTGAATGGTGGAATTTATCAGGCATCCAAGCCAGATTTCCTTGGAAAGAACACATTTATTTTCAAGTGTCACATTTTCATTGTATTTAGCTAACAATATTACCTGAGGCCAGAAAAAGCCAGTGAAACAGGACATTACTGTGATTTTTAATAAGCACAGGAGCTGGCCCTGATAAAAACGTTGTGAGACGTATCCAAACTATGAATAGCTGAGGACTGCTTTATCCTGAGCAGTAATTCATTGCTCCTTTATGTTTAGCTTTCGAAATACCACCTCGAGAGAAACTTGACCCCAAGGAAATCTATTTCAGGAATGTGTGTGGCCCCCATCCCAGCAGGCCATGACTGTCTTACCACCTTTATTGGTTTTTTTGTCACCACCCTCCCATGAGGTAGAGCCCAGCCATTACACTGACTTCACCAAGAGCAAATGGAAAAATATTCATGCATCTCATGCCCATTAACACCCAGATTGTGGCAGGTAAGTGACTTTCCCAAGGCTGAGGAGGAAGTTTGTGGCAGAGCAGGGTACCTGGTGCTCTCTGTGCCTGCCTGAACACAGGAGTAATTTTCTACTGGCAGGGTGCTGCTGCCTGCCCCCCAGTAGTAGCCAGGTTACAGGGCTGTCAGAAGATGTATGTGTGTGTGAGTGTGTGTGTTTGTTTGTTTTTCCATGGGGAGCATCAGGAGAAAATATCCATCATCTCCTGAGACCAGAGGCATTCCTGAGTGAAAGTGTGGGCGGCTGCCATGTCCCGCTGCGGATCTGGGGAGGTGTTTGCTGTGGGTTGCTCCAAGGCTGTGTCCAGCTGGGCCCGTGGCAGGTTGGGGCTTGCAGACAAGCAGGATCTTGCTGTGGCTTTGTCTGGCTCTTTGTGGGGGGAAAAAAAGGGGGAAAAATCAGCTGTATGGCTGCTTGTAGCTGGTGTGTGGATTTGACTTAATAGGCAAGCTTCAGATGCACTAATTCAGAAGATGTGCGATCCAATAGGATTGTTGGGAAATCTCTTTTAACCTTACAAGAAACACAGGGCTTTCTGCCTTGTAATTCCTGGGTGAAATCTCTGGTGGCCAGGGTGGATTTGAGTTGCTGTCCCCACCACCTGCCTTCATACTCCTGGCTGCCTCGTGGATTTCTCCTATATCCTAGAATGTGGGGACTGGATATGAGGGTAGGAAAACTTGATGTGTTCTGATAAAGACAATGTGCTATTGGGACATAATGCAATTGGAAGAGTTTATTAGATACTACACACAAGGAAAAAAAAATTAAAAATAAGCAAATACTGTGAGTTTTTAAGGGCTCTTTTTAGTGTCTTTCTTACCATTGTTGCTGTAGGAGATTTTTAGTGCTGATCTAAAGGTTTCTCTGTGAGTCAGTGCCTTTTTCTTAGACTATAACTACATTCAAGCTACTGAAAAGATTTATTTCATCATGCACAGCAAACAAATTAGGGGTTAGAGACCAGCAGAGGGAAAGAAGAGCAAGTGGTGGTAAAATGGGATGGAGGGATAGGTGTGCACAAGCCACTTGGTGGTCCCAGCCAGACCAGAGGGCAATAACTGAAATATTTGCCTTTGGTATTTGGTCATATTCACCATCAGCTCCTGCGTTACCTAGGGAATATGTCTGAGAAACTCCTTCTTCCCAGTAGGGAGCAAACACCCATAGTCCTGGTCATTAGCAAAGAGCAAACAGAACCATTTCCCTCTGTCTATTCCCACGCAATTTCAGCATTACCTGTTTTTAATTGCTTGAGAAATGTTTTACAAGCATCTGCATCAGGTGAAACATCTTTATTGTGGGAGGCTTTCCTGAGGAGACTTCATAGGCTGCTGATCACAGTCCCTGCTTTAAAGCCCACTGGAGTCCATGGGAGGGATGCACCTTTCCCGTGACTCCAGCAGCCTTTTGATCATGTCCACTACATGCAAATGTTGTCCAGCACCCTGTAGTCAGCTCCTCCAAGCTGTCTGTTGTGTGTACGCTGGGCCAGGCACTCCCAGCCACCCACCATGTGTGGGGGGAATGGACTGTGGGACACTCAGGAGCAGCCACATCTGAGAGAACAATGGGAGGCATGGGCACAAAAGGGTGAACCCACACACCCAAATGCTGTATTCCCTTCCAAACATGTGTGAGGCACTGCAAAGCCTCAGAGCTCCGTGGATGGGCTGTACCAGCCTCCCTGCCAGGAGCTTGGTAGCTCAGGTGCCCACATTTTCTTGGTTTCCTGTCCTTGCTCAAGCCTCTCAGTGGTTCCCAACCACCGATGGATACCAGATCAGCCTCTGTTACAGCAGAAGAGGGATTTTTCCACTGGCTTATTTCACTGTGAAGCCTTGGTCCTGCTGCAGCTGGAATCGAGGGAAGATGGAGGAGTATCTCATCTCCAGGATCATGGCCTGCATGTGGAAGAGTATGAGCCATTGCATGATTTTCCACTGTCATGGAAACAAGCAGACTGTTCAGGATATTCCCTGAAAAGCTAAGGCACAGTCCAAAGCTGAGGTGACACTCACCTGGTAAATCATCAAGGTGCAGATAGCACCCCTATCAAACTCACCAGCATTTTTTGCAAATACCGCATAACTCCTTTCCCCAACTGGAATTACTCATGCTAAGAAAATGTGTGGTGTCCCAAGGACTGACTCATTTGGCATCCACAGCTTCTAGCCCAGTATCTCTCCTGCCAGGGCTTTTATATTATCAGTTCCATTCATTCCTCCCACAGGCTGATGGGGTACGATAAAGCAGATGGCCAAAGTCCCAGACAAAGGTCAGGCAGGACAATTAGTGACAAGCCGACAGTCCCACAAAGGCCGTGGGCCCGGGATAATGCTGGCTCTGGAGGGCTGCTGACAATAACATAAAGCTGTTCCCCTCACAATGGGGAGATAAGATACAGTGCTGTAATAGGAAAGCAATCATTGCAAAATGCCATCAATTATAGAAAAGCTGCACCAGCGGGGGACTGGTTCAATATTGGCCCCGTTGGTGCCTCGACTTCCCTTGGCTGCGCTTTCTGCGTGGCTTCTCACAGCGAGCCTGGTTGGGCACTGCAGCAGCTGAGGCTCCCTCACCCCAGTTCTTTCATCAGTTTTTGGCTCATGAAATTACACTGAATAATATGCTTATTCAGGGGTTTATATCTGGGCACCTATTTTATTACCTTTTATAATGCATACAGGGTCAGATCAGCTTGCAGCAGAACAAAGCTAATTACACCTTTCATTACCTAAATATAGCATAATGACAGAGTGTCATTCAAGTGTGGCATTGAGCTGAGAAACCTCATGGCAGGCCAGGACAATGACAGAGGTTATTGAGCTCCACCTGAATTGCTGCTGGTGCAGCGAGAGTGGGGCAGGGTTAATAGACAGGTCATTCCATAAATTACAGTATCGAATGGAAACTGCCAAGGCTGAATGCTGCTCCCGTCAGCTACTGGATCTCCCAGAGTCGGGAAGCTCCAGAGCCAGTGTTAACCTCTTGCCTTCCTCTTGTTACCTCTGGAAGTGTGTATTCATAAAGTATTGGTAGTTGTGAGACCTGAGAACAAAGCCACTTGTTGAGGTGTAAGAGCAGCAGTGCTATGCTGAACCCTTTAGCTTTGGATCGTGTTAGCAGGGAGGCAGGGTGGTTGGTTGCCATTTCTACCATGGTTGGTAGCCATTTCTGGCATCTGCTCCCAGTCTGTTATGGTAGTCTTGAAACTTAGTTAAAAGCTCATACTCCTGACATGTAGCCCTGCAGGAAGTTCTGTGACTGAACTCCCTGCTGCCACCTGAATGTTGACCCCAGTGACATGGCAGGGTCTTCCTTGGACTTTGGTTGGAAGCCACCTCCTCTACATCTCCACTATCACTTAATGCAAACAGGTGATTTGCTTTTAGCTTATTCCTTTACATGTCTTTTAATAAGAGGCTTCCCTAGATTTTAATAAAGGGATGGTGAGAGCAAAGGCTGGTAAAAGCAATGGTCATAAAAATTATCAGAAACTGCTTTATTTCTGCCAAAGCAAGCAAATCACAGAAAGTTTCTACTTTCTTTGGAGTGTTTCTGTGTTTCATCAAAACCAGAAAATGAGACATTTTAATTTGCAGATTTGTTCAGGAGTTGGAGAATATTCATTCCAGTTTTCTTAGGTTCTTACCGAGTACTTGTGTTGCGGTTAATGGGATTTTTTTCCTTATCTTTTTGGCTGAACAAAAAATATTTCTATCACAAGTCATCCTCCCTAGTTTCTCCCTGAAAGGTGAAAGGCATTGCTGGGCTCTAATTCCACTGTAGCAGTACTGCCTACGTGAAAAATTATCAGGGCCAAAAACCTGCAACAGGAGATGAATGAGATTGTCTTAAGCCTTGGATGAATTTCTAGCTACCAAGAAGAGACACAGGATCTCCAGCACTTTGAAGGCTGAGGCTGATACTGGTTTCATTTCTGAGTGCAGCAGAAATGTAGTTTAGTTTCTTTTGACAGACTGATAGGTTTTTGACAGATTTGTTAGTCTCTGGTTTTCTTTACATTGGTTGAAGTCACTAGTTCCCTTTTCCTGTCTTTCTGATGTACTCACACTTCTCTGTACCAGGAGTTGTGTCCATTGGGAGATCCTTGAGTTAAAGGAGAGCTTGACATGCTAAAATAGGTGCTTTTCACTCACCTTCTCCCTTTACATAAGTGAGGTGCTTGAAGAGTCACAAGTAGAGATTGAACTTTTAGAAATGTCTTCAATCCTTTGGTCCAGGATATCCTTCCAAAAGATAGAAGTCAAAGTTTTCAGTGGCCACAGGATTATTTATTAATATTGATGTTATGCCACCTATAGTGTCTGTCAGAATAGACCCATGACCGTGGCTTACATTGAGATTTTGCTTCTTGTGCAAGTAACATCTTCTTAGGCCACCTTGGCAGTTCTTTGTTCTTTCTCATCTCCAAATTCCTCCATGTTACTCAAGATGTGCCTTTGCTTAGGGCTGGACACAAAGCAGCTCTGAGGCCAGTGCAAACACCCTTAGCTTTCTGGCGGGAGTAAGGCCACAGCAGAAAGAAAATGAAATATATTTTGCAAAAAACTGAAATCCAAGGTTTGGAGCAGCTGAATGTTTTGAACAAGGTGGAAGGAAAAGTGTCTGATGGGATAAAAAGTGAACACAGTTTCCAGAGCTGTGGATAGCAACCCAGCAGCTGCTCCCATCTGCAGGAGATACCAGGGCTGTATCTCTGACCTGATCCAGCTCAAAGAGTTGCACAAATCTGTCTGCTGCCAGCCAAGTCCACATCTGGATGCAGCTCCTCCCTGTCCATACCACTGCTGCCTCCACCCTCGCTGAGCTGTTTGTGAGGCCCTGGGAAGGATCCAGCTTGACAAGAGTAGAGGTTTATCTCCTTTGGTGACTGCTCTCTACAAACCAGCATTGTTTCTCATTCACTCACCTCAGTGCTTCCCGAGGGCAGCAAAGAAAAGTTTTATGCACATTCTTACAAGTGAACTTTAAAAGAGCTTCAGGGTGAACTTCTTAAGAGACCCTGGAATTGTTAATTACCAGGCACTTGGGCTTTTTTTTTTTTTTCCTGAAATAACAAACTGAGAGGGTCCTGCTCACCCCTTCTGCGCGTCTCTGAAGCTCAGCAGGGTCGAGCCCTGTGCCCCTGTGAGCAGAGCAGGCACCCTCCACCCTCCAGCCGGGCTCCCTGGGATGCTGCTCTCTCTGGGTCCTCTCCCAGTCCCTCCCGCTCTCACCTTCTCCTGCTCCAAGGGCCAAAGAGTCCCCGTCTCCATTTCAAACTGGGACTGACTTTGGCTCTCGTGAAAGCCTGGCTGGATCAGGGCATGCTGGTGGGGTTGGCAGGTTTTCACAGTCACTCTCTGAGCTTTAAATCAGCCAGGGAAATCCCAGCAGTTCTGAAAACACACATATGTTCTCTTTTTGCCCCTTCCTTTCCTCGTTTTTTCTTTCCTTGGTCTGTGAAACCCTCCCAGCCTCCTTTCTCATTTCCCTTTTTGCTCTTGCCTTTATCTCTCCCTGCTGTTGTCATTACATCCTCTGGTGATAACAGGAGTGACCCCATGGGGTGACCCTGGAAGATTATTACATTGGCTGTAAATTTTGAGCCTGGGCCAGCCAATCCAGTAGGGATTGCAACTCCCATCCTCTAAGTGCAGGAAGATTAACGCTAGCCAACATAAGTCCCTTAAAGCACTCCACAGACACCAGCAACCATTCCTTTCTCTGCATATCTTTGTATTTCTGCCTTTAAGACCAGTTGGGGAATAGAGCTTTGCTGTTCCTGTTGAGGTGGTGAAGGGGAGGAAAAGGACAGCATTCATGACAGTCGGGGCAGAGCTGCATTAAATAAAGCCTCCGTCTTTCATTCTTAAGCTCAGCTCCAGGTCCTTGATGAAGACAGATTTTTCAATTAGACAGGCAATGTTTGTTCTAATATTTTATACATGAACAGCTCAGCTGACATCTTACCCAGATTTATGAAGGAAATCGAATACAAATGGGAGGTTTAATATAAATTTATTATTCAAATTTATCATGTATTTCCACAAATAAAAATTATAGTCACCTCAAAGAACTCATTTTTTTCCAAAAGAAAGAAAGAAGTTGATAAAGTTTCTTTCCACCCGGTGAATAACAATATTGTATGTTAAGAAAGATCTGTCATAATATAAATTATAACACACATGGAATACATTTCCCATTGAAGACAATATTTCTTTCTTATACAAATGTTGCACTCCTTCGTTGAACTGAAAGGAAGTTCAGGAAGGTTGGCAAAACAAAGTCCCCCATTTTTAACACTATACAGAACAAAGTGTATTCTGCTGCCAATTACCCTTAACTGAAAATGACTGCAGCTTCTGGGAGACACAGCCAAGGGTCAGGGGGTGCAACTGCTCCCCAAAGGAACAGAAATGTCAGGTGACATTCACACTTTTGCTATTTAAAGAAAGGATGAAGAGAATTTGAAGGGATAAATGGCCCTGCAACATCCATTTTAGCCATGGGGAAATTACTGCAATTAATGCTAGGCCATTTATATCCCACAATTCCATACTTTTCAGAGGGCATATCTAATTTAGGAAGGGATTAACACGCCACAAGTTTTCATCTCCAGTCAGACTGAGAAGGAAATATGGTAAAATGCTTTTTATTTCCTAAATCAGAATGAAGTACTAGACTGAAAGATTGATATATTTTGGTTTCTGTGAACCAGATTTTTGTTTCCTTAGTCAGTTGTTGCATTGCCATGGTTTAGCTGCAATTCCAGCCTCCTATTTTTCATTTAATTTTTTCCTGTTTTCCCACTTTTTTTGACGGAAAAACGAGATGTGAAAGGTGATCAAAACACATCAGAATACTTCCAGTATCTCTCCATTTTCAAGTAGGGAAAAAAGTGAAAGAGAGGAAAGCCTGAAAGGTCTTAGTAGTAATGTTATAACCATTTGTGTGTTCAGTGTTTGAGAAATCTAAAGGAAATAGAGAATCTCCAAGAATGTGTTTTGACTGTCAATGTGTTTCACTGGATTTCTGTTTTTCATTGAATTCTCTTCTAATACACTCACTTATATATGTGAATTTACAAGTTGTTCAGGTATTCCCATGAGAAATTGTGGTGTTATTTGGTGCCCCAATAAACCAAACCTGAAGCAGATGCATACGAAGACAAAAGGTCATATACTAATGTGTATAGTCACTAATGTGTATTATTGAATGTATAAATCAATAGCAGAAACTGGAGGGATACCTAAAGCATGGGGGTGGCTAACCCTGCAGATTTCGATGGGATATGACATTCCTTCAGGAGGGAGAGGATATATCTCACCTAAATTTATCCACCTATAGAGGGTGATGCTCAGAGCCACATGGGAGCCAGTGGTGCCCCTGGTGCCCCCAGGGCAGAGAAAAGGGCTCTCTGTATCCCAGGGCTAGTCCTGAAATGGGACAAAGGAATCAGCCCCTAAATAAAGCATCTTTAGCTGGCCATGAAGTTGGGTAAATTCAGCTGCAGAGATCTGTGCTGTGGGAGGTGGCTCCCATCTGATTTTCCTGTCTCTGTTTAGCTGTGTCAGCAGGCATTGAAATGAGCAGGCCCAAAGCCCCTGTCCCAAGGAGTCCAGATTTTAGGTCAAAGTGAGTGTTTTCTCCCAAGTCCCTAAGTCACATATTTGGATATTCCCTGCTCAGTGCTGCTAAAGCTGAATGCCACCTTTCCTCACTGGGCAAAGAAAGATTTTCAGAAGGCACCTGAGATCCTTTCCAGGGCCAAGTCTTTGAGCTTTTTAAGCCAGTTCATTTTCAGATTGAAGTCTCCTCATTCAGTTGGAGGAAACACTCCCAGGTCTGTATTGATGTGGGTACTAACTCCTACTGAGAGTAACACGAGTATTATTTGAGGAGCTTTTGAAAATCATATGTACCTTCAATTTACAATTGTAATGTATCAAGCACCTTTAAGAACACCTCCTGAAATACTGGGCAGCACAGAGCTGAGCCCTGTCTAAATACCTGTAAACCCCAGAGTGTGCTTGACTTAGAAGCATACTGATGTACAGTGATCTATGCACAGGGCAGGTTTAGTGACTTTAAATTAATTTCTACTGACTATGCCACATTTTATCACATATTTTTTTTGTACAGGAACCACTTCTAATGTCAGTTGCAGCCATAAATCAAAGGAAGCTGTTGCTAAATCAATACACTGAGGTGTGACATGCAATGTGTGGCTGCAAAGCCAGACCTTCTGCCCTGAGATAACAATGTAGGAGCAGCACTGAAAGGTTTAGGGATCTCTGAGCCGTTTGCTTTCATGCTGAGATGTGCTGTAAGGCAAAGCAGGCAAACAGAATCAGAAAAAACAACTACAAGAAAGTTGATGTATGTATTGCAGAATCTTTTAGATGAGTTTTTGAGATGTCCAGTTGTTTCTGCTTATGTGGTTGCATGGCCTTGGGGTTACAGGCTTGGCTGGCACAGTCAAGAGCCTCTCTTCAGCTCAGACTGGGGATTCAGAGAGTTCCAAGGAGGAGAATTCCCTGGGAAGAAAAGGTCTGAAACAGCACTCAAGGCATCCAGCTGGCAGGTCCCAATTCCTAAGATTATTTTGCTTGGGTTTTGTTTTGGTTTGTTTTGTGCCAAGGCTGTTTGTTGTAAAATACATGAGCACTCCTGGAAGAGCTCCCCACATGCAGCTGAGAGCTCTGACCGTGGGATGGTTGTGCAAAGGGCAGGGCATTCCCACCTGTGTCTGTCTGCAGCTGGGAGAAAACAAGCCATGAACACTGACCCTTCTGAGAAGGCTCTGGGCATGAAGGGGGTAGAGGCACCTCCCCAGCTGCTCTGACTCAGGTGTATTTGGCACACCAGTGGGGTGGCACTTCTCACACATCTCTGCTCAGCACCCTCTGAGCACCAGTGGCACAATCTTGGACACCATCTTGTCCCCCTTTGCCCTGAGCAGGGACAGTTGGAGCAGTTTCCCAGGGTCTCTCAGGGTTTCAATACCTGCATGGGTGGAGACTCCATAGCTTCTCTGAGCAACCTGCTCCAGTGTCTGGTCACTCACTGTATTCCTGATCCCCTGTAATTACCTGGGCCTCTTCTATGCTTCCTTTTTATGGCTCGGTTTTGTCAGGAGCTCTGTGTTCCTCCATGCAGGCTCCTGCTGCCGTTGTTTTTCAGATTGTTGGTATGGACAGTTCCTGAGTTTGGAGAAGGTTAACCCTGAAAATCCACCAGCTTTTCTGGACTCAATTCCTTTCCAGAGCCTGACAAAACCATCACTGCTGAGAGAACAAGGCAATTACCTTTCTTGACTAATTTCAATCCCCCCAAAATCAGGGTTGAAGTAGTGGGTTTTAACCTCAGGAAGGATCTAGTTTGCTCCTGAAATACATGAAAATTAGAAATGCATCAATCTTGCTTTGCTGGGCTGGTGCCTTTGTGCTTTGGTGGCAACTATTTGTTATCCATACAAATGTAACATTTTCATGTCTCATTGTACCAGGCAAGCCCAGTGGCTGAGGATGGGCTGCAGGAGCTCCCAGCTGCCATCTGTCTGGGGGGCAGGAGTTGTTTACAGCGCTGCTTTGGCTGCCAGCACAGCCCTGGCTCTCACACAGACATATTTTACTAGTGCTGGATAAATGGTCTTCAAAGCTGAGTGACATTCTGTGCTTTGCCAGGCTGCTCATCTGCAGGATTTTTTCAGTGTCCATAAAATTCATTATCATTGTAGCTCTGCCTAATTAGCCCATAAATGTTCCAGCATACTCCATAAATTACCCTGGCCTTAAAGGGCTTATCTGGTTGGTGTAATAAGTAGGTCTATACACTGAGTTTTTTCTATTAAAATAGTCAGAGTATTATTTATATGACTGCAACTGAACTATGCCTGAACTGGGAAAGAAGCACTACACTATAAATAAAGAGTATTTTACTGTCCAAAGACTTTAAACCTAGTTCAGGGTATGTTAGCATCTGCCTGAACCATCTCGTTTTGCTTACTCTCTGCTCCAAACAAGTAGAGAGTGGACAGACAAAGAATATCAAGAAATACTGATGTACAGTGATCTACTGCACAGATAGTCAGTGTTAGAGGTTCTGAGGGTATTTTGTATTTTGACAGGTCAGTGGGTGCACAATAACATCTTACAAGATTCCTGGAGCTCAGCAGGAGGTGCTGAATTTTGTTGTGGAGCTACACCAGGTATGTTTTAACATATATTTATTTTGCCATGTTTTCTAAGTAGTTCTGTAACTGACATGGGAGGAAAAGGAGTTTTGTTTCTAAAAATGTGAGGGAAAAAATTATCAATGTTTTTCAAGCAGACTAAAATTGATACTTGTTAAGTGGTTAAAGTATGCACTCACGTCAAATACAGAACATAATGGCATTTTTTTTCTTTGAAAATTAGCACTTCTAGCCAATTCTGTTATTTTAATGTTTGAGTACTTTATTGGCAATTCATTTCAGAAGGCTTTCACTTTTTTATTTGTATGAAAACAGCATTTCAATAGGGAGTTCCTCTGGGACATTCAAGGCCCCCTCCAAAGCCCAAATCCAGGTGGATGCCTAGGAAATCACACAGGGAACAAGGCAGGTCAGTAGTGCCCTGGCTCATTTCTGATCTCTTGAGAAACACCTGCACACACTATGAAAAGAGCCACCCACCCACCCACCACATGCCCAGGGCATTCACCTGCACACTAAACTGGCTGAAGAAAAAGCTTTGGCCACCAGCTGTGTAGCTGTGCCTTTAGGACAAATGACCAGCGTTCAACCCAGCACAGCAAATAGCCCCAACGCCCAAATCTGGGGGTAATTCAGCAGCTGATCTCAGAGCAGTTGAGAAGTCAGCAGCCGAGGCTTGTGCCTCGTGAACTGCTCCAGGTGATCCACATTGAGGCAATTAATTGGCCCAGAGCAGGGAGTGCTGGGAGGCTGTGCCCTCCCAGCCCACCTGCAGCAGTTCCCGCAGCCCTTTCTCCTCTTTGTTCCTGGAGAGGGCTTGGAGGCCTCTCCTGTCCTGTCCTGTGCTGGCACCGGAGTGTGGAGCAGACCCTGGGCTCGAGGTACAGTGCTGGAGAGGGGGTGCCACCAGCCCTTGTGCCAAGTGGGCTGGAAGGGTAAAGGGGGAAGACACACCCTTGCTGGGTGCTATCTTAGAGTAAGGGATGCTTTCGTGGCAGCTTAGTGGCTCTGTTGTTGTCTCCAGAAAAAGCTTTACCTCAGCAGCTGGAAGGAAGTTGGGAGAGGCCTGTATTTCAATACAGACCTAGTTCTGTGTCTTAAATACAGGAAATACATGTTGCTTGTCTGAGGAATATGCTTTGCTGTACATGCACAAATAATGTAAAGAGATGGATTTTGTGTGGACACAGGTCTGACATATGAGTTATTTCCCTATCCAGAAAGCATTTGTCTTCTGTGGGCAGCAGCGAGGCTGGGTGTTGCTCTTGTTTCTGCAATGAGCTCCGTTTTTGACCACTGATAAGTTATTCTTTATCCTGTTTAATTTCTCCATTGATAACCTGCTAACAGTGGTGCTTTCCTGCCTGCCTGCTGTAGGTGGTGGAAGCTTAAGGTCACTGGTTACCTGGGTTTGCTCTGCAGCATCACCCTGGGCCCTGCTCACACAGGGTTGGGGGATTGGGATGTCTGTGCAGTAGACACAAATAACTACAGATATCCTCAGCACTTGCTGCCAGTTACAACTCTCTTCCTAAATTAATTTTGAAAGGCTGAAAAAAAGTGATTTGTAGGGGTACTCATGTGGAGGTTGTTTTGCTCTTTAAAAACAAAATTGGTTTGAAAATAGCTCAACTATTGCTTAGTAAAGTGTTTTCTCTCTTTCCCTCTCTCCTCCTGAAAAACTCACCCTCAGCTAACCCAAGGAGAATTAAGTTTCACAAGGGAAGTCTTTTTCTTTCAACTGGTGCTCCAAAACATGCGTATTTTTGTTGCTGTGTGCACAATTATTTTGCACCTACAAGCACCATCTCTGCAACCCAGGAAGACTTGTGGTCACACAAGGTTTGTGTCGTGACTTGTCTGAGCCAAAATTGGCAGAGGAAGCTGCATCCAGCCACACACCTGCATTTCCTGTGCTGTTACCACTTAGCTGGGTGCCTTTATCCCTGTGTTAGGGCAGGATATGTGTAGTTTGAGACTTGTGTTGGGGTTTTGTGGGCTGTTTGTTGTTTTTATGCAAGAAGCTCAGGAGAAAAACTGACACACACAGGGTGCTTCTAACAAGCACAAAGAATTCTACAAAAAATCCACCTCAGGGGTGGAGGGAGCTGTGATCTGTTTCTCACCATCACTTTTCCTGGGTCTGAGAGTGCTAGGTGGTTACTGGTTCAATTCAACAACCATCCGTTCCTACAGTATTAACTTCTTGTAGTTCTGGGGAGCACAGGGTCATTCCAGTGTTCAGGAATAATTTTAACACACTGGAATGTCTTTTCTGGTCATATCTATTAGCATTCCAGCATCTCCTACCTTGCAAGATGAACTCTGATTCTGCATGTTCTTGCCTGCGTGTGCTGGGCTAAGGTGATTGTATATTGTGTAAGGTCTTGGGAGTTGTTGACTATAAACATGCAGAACTTTTTTTTACTTCAGGCCTCGACACTACAAAAGAAGTTGGGTTTGGAGAAAACCATTTAAGCAATGTAAATTCACCAAGGCAGATTTTACAGGTGGGGCTCTTAATTATTTGTAAACAGAATCAGACAGCATATCCCTGTTCAAGTATGCACCAAGTAGTGAAGATTCATCTGTGGTTACACAGTTGGTGCTGTTTAAATAGCTGTGAGTTTTGGTAACTGGAAAGAATTTATTTTCTTGAAGCAAAGTCTGGATTCTCCAATGAGAGACCAGGTCATGGCTCATTCAAGGCTTATTGCTGCTGTCTTGTCTGAGAAGTTGGTAGGAGTGGAATGAGGAAGACTTGCTGGGGATATGTTTAATGTTCTTCTCTCCAGGGATGTCAATTATGAGGTGTACGGTTTGCAGTTTAGATGCCGGATTTTATCTACTCTCTGGCAATACTCTTCCTGTTAGAGCTGAACCAAACATGAAGTTTTCACTTGAAATCCTAGAGTAGGATCATAAAGACAAAAGAATTTTTTCTGTAGGTAACATGGCTGGCTGCTGAACTGGCTTGACTGGGAGAAAATTATACTCTTGGTTTAATTTTCTCCTGTATCCTGTTAGCAAACCCAAACTCTGTTTTCCATTTGCTGCTCTCCAGCAGATCCATTAGCAACTTTTCCCGGAGAACTGTCACCTAAAAGTAGTTCTAAGCAGATGTTTGCCAACATGTCTTCAGCAGTGAATGTGTGTATGACTTAGAGAACCTTGCTTCTTAGGAAGTGTTTTAGTTTTCAGTGAATGGTGAACCAATACATTAAAGTTACATGCCCTGATCGTGGCACTGAAATCACCCTCATTGACTTCAGCAGGACATGAATAAACCTCTGTGTTTTTGCCAGAGGATTATGAACTGATTTTAGCATTTTCCCAGTCTTTGGCTTCTTGCAAAGACAGTACCATGGGATTGTTCTGTAACAGTGTGGATGGGTTAATTGCCTGGGTTTCATTTCCCTTTGTTATTCCCTCCTTCAGTATATCTTTGTGCTGAGCATGTTTTCTATCTGTTCTCTTGAGATGCCATTGTGCTGTCAAAAGAGACTTCACACAGGACAATGAGTCCCCCAGACTTTGCTGTAATGAAGTGTTTTTGTTTTCAACAGTCCTCAGCAGTGTCCCTGCTGCTCCCCACCGGAGTAACACAGGAGCTGCTCTTAGTTATCAGATTTCTTCATCTACTCCATTTTGGGTGACACATTTATGGAGAGTCCTCCAACCTGCTCACCTCCCCCGGGCTCACCAGCATCTTGTGAGCCTGCTGGGGAATGGATTGGTGCTCTGGAGTGGTCACTGAACCTTGGCAAGTGGCTCCACTCAGACTTGGGAGGCTGGAATGAGGTCTGGTACTCAGTTGCTGCCCTGACATTCAAAAATATAATGGGTGAGATCCCAGACCTGCCTGAAGTCAGTGGGAATTTTGCCACTGACTTCATCACAGCCAGGATTTCACCCAGTTTATCTCGCAGCCTCCCAGTGCACAAGTGTGCAATGTCAGGCTCTCATTGTGGTCCCACTGTGCCACAGTCTGGAAGCCATTTGCTGAGTCTTGTGGAATTGTTCCCTCTGTTTAGTAATGAAATTCACTGGGAATTCTTCTTGCTTGTGCCTTCATGGGCTAGGAATCAGCTCTCAGCCACATGGTGGTGGACTGGGAGCGAGTGGAAGTGTTTGCTTCTTGCAGAATGTTTGCTCCAGTGGGGATTTTTTTGGGGGGTCTTACTTCTAATAGCATCTTTTGGAGCTTGTTCTATGTGAAGAAGAATTTGGCCTTTACCACAAACCTGAACTCTAGCAGGGTGTGTGCACATGTTAATGCCTTTCTTTCTATAGATATGCTTGTTCCAAAAAATGTGGATTCTGGAATTTGGATGCTGTAAGTGAAGGATCTGGCTTGGGAGGTGGTGTTGATCCTGCCTGCTCCATGAACAGCCCTTAGCTGCCTCTTTCCTTGAGTCTTGGAGGTGTTCATGTGGACCATTTTGTAGGGTCATCATCTAGGTCTTGCTGTTGATTTCTTTAATAATACTGAAAATGCAATTTAAAAAATTGTTACTCTGTCTAAGAAACTAGAATCAAACGAAACCAACAAAACCAGGAAAGTTCACTCTGAATTTCTGGGATGAGAGCCAGTTCTCAGCCACATGTTTTAACTGTATTATTTATGTCCTTATTTATTGACTACGTTGGCACCTAGAGCTCCCATCTCGGCCTGAGGCCCTGTTGCAGTACACATGAAAAGCATAGTGAGGCTGAGTCCCTGGCTGTGCAGACCATACAGGACACAACAAACACAAAAAAATCTCCCTATAAATCCCATTTTACATAGCAGGAACTGAGGCTTCTCTCTGACAAAGTTGCACAAAGAAATGAGAGTCCTCTGCATCTCAGGTGCTTTAGAGATGGTTCCAGCTCTAATAATGCTTCCTTGTCTCTTCTCTTTTCATGAATAAATCTCCTTTTTTCCTGGTCCTGCTCTCCATTGTCAGAAGCAGTGCCACCTCTGGCACTGAGACTGAAAGGATTAAGGGAAGGGCAATGTCCCATTCCACATTTCCCTTGCTTCAGTGGTTGAGGGAAAATGTTAGTATTATATAAAAATAGTTTCTGGAGTCAAAGCCAATTTCTTTCAGTCAGGCTTCAAATGCATTAGAGAAAAAGAAAAGATAGACACCCGTTATTGTGGATTGCATTTTAGATTAGTATTTCCTATTGCTCAGGTACCTGTCATTTCTTCTTCCCTCCCTCTTTCCTGAGGCATTCAATCCCTTTCAGCACCAACTGAAGGTATGAACTTGCGTTTTCCCTAATAATGAAGCACAATACCAAATTGAACCTTCTTGAAGGGCTCACGAAGGAAATGCGCTAACATCTGGTTGACATTTAATCTAGAAATATCAGGTCTCAGCATTTCCAACCCAGGCTGACAGCTCCTTGAACACCAAAATGTGTTTCTTAAAAGAAGCGGGCGTAAACTCTGTCTTTAGAAACCCTTGTGTATTCCTGATTGGAATCAGCATTACCATGGAAGGAGGGCAGTTTTCCGTGGAGAAAGCTGGGCGAGGCTCTCTGTGAAGGTGGGGGTGACCTCCTTCCAAAGCAATCCTTTTGTCATTTGAGTCAGTCAAACCTTGCAGCAGCTGGCCAAAGCTGACTCCAGGGCTGTGCAAATTTGGGCAGGAGGTGCCCAAATCTTCTCTGTCACTCTCAGGCACTTGTCATCGTGGCTGTTTCTGTCTCAGAGGTTCATTTCTACCCTGGAGCACACTTGAATTCTCAGATTAGCAGAGGGTTTGATAGGAATGTAGGACCTGCATTCCACTGGCTCTCAGAATTGTCTAAGCCCAGCCTAATGGTACATTCCTTCTTCCCAGATCCCAGGATGATGCTTCCCATGGGCTGGCTGTGGGCTCCTTGAGGCTCATGGCCAATGCAGGGCTCAGCTCTCTTGGTGAGACTGAGGAGATTTAGTCACCAAGTCCTGGAAAAGCCCAGGCTTAAATGCATGTTTAAATTAAATAAATGAAAATGAAATATCCGCCTAGAAAATGCACCTAGAAACTGCTTTGGAGACCTCACTTGGACTGAGAAAGTCATGCTTCAGTTATGATTGAAAAGTTCAGCAAAAGTTTCTCTGTCTTTTTCTAAGACAGAGGTTTTCTTTTCTCAAAAAGTAATATACAAGCGAGAAACTACGATTCCTGGGAAAGTACTCTTTTTAGCAGAGGTGATGGGGGATTTTTAAGGACTTTTTTAACATTAGTCTTTTGACTGCGTTCTTCTGGTTTTCACTTTCTTTCTACCCCTCTGTGTCTTGAATTCCTTCCAATACTCTTCATCTTAAGGAAAGAACGAGCAGATCTTCACATGTTATTCCAGGTGAGGTTCCACCATCTGCGTGTGACACAACCAGATTTTTATTACTTTACTCTCTGACCTCACATTCTCCTGGCTCTTTTCTCCCCTGCTGTCATGGAAGAGTTGCTCCTCATGCTTCAGGCAGGGATGACACACACAATGTCTGGATTTAATGGTGACTCTTCATCCTATCAGGCCCCCTGATATGCAACAACCATCAACACTTCTCCTCTTCCACTGCCCATTCACCTTCCTTCAGAAAAGCTTTATACTTAAGGGAGTGTCCTGGTCTCAAGGGAAATAAATAATTTCACATCCAATTTTCTTCTGCCCAACATCCTGCATTGTAATGTCATGTTTTTTATATCCAGCTATGGTAGAAACAGCAGGCAGGCTGGCTTTTGGAAGTAAAGATATAGGATCTGATCTGGTTTTTATTGGAGTCAGTGATCAAGTTCTCACTTCAGCAAAACTCATGACTCACACATGGCTCACAGCATCTCATTTGCACCAGTGAATGCTCTGGGTTAAAACAAAGGTCATTAGCAAATGTACCCAAGAGATTAAGACCTGTTTAAACACACATTAAGGGATGTAATGTTTGAGGGGAGTGTAGTTAAACTGAGCAGACCCGATAGGAGACCATGTCTCCGAAGCTTTTAAAGGATGCATCAGATTTTCTGAGCCTTTCTTTATTGTTGGCTGATCAATAAACGGGCTTGGCTTTGCTCTAGCAGGAATAGTGGGGTGGAGAGGGAATGGAACAGTTTGTTTCAGGAAACAGTTTCATGTAAGCTCAGCTTGTAAGAATCTCAAACTGAAGATCTCACATGACTGGAAGGCAAAATCTTCTGGCTGAGGGCCTAGTAGGGAAATGAGTGATGTTTGCTGAGGGAGCTTAACCCTGCTTGGGGATAGGAGGAGTGGCTGGTGGGGAGATAAGCGGGTGCTCTCTGCCCCCCTCTGAGTCTGTTTCCACCTTTCTGAACCCACTTTGCTCTCCTCCTCCTGAGAAGACTGGATCTGTTGGTGGTGACCCCAAAAGGCCCCATTTTCATTGTTATTTGTGCCCATGTGGAGGCTCTTCCTAGGAAAGGTTGCTTGAGTACAAGCCATGAACATTTGTTTTTTGTTTTTTTGTTTTTTTTTTTTTTTTTTGGTTGCTTGAGAATGACCCTTTCCAGGTGATACAGGAAACTGGGATGTGCAGTGCTGGGAGCTATGGGATGAGCTGGTGCTGCTGTGGCCCCATAGTGCTCCTGCCCATCCGAGCAAGCCAATGGGTGGTGCTTCAAGATGTGCAAAAAGACTTTCCCCTGTCACGATCATCCCCTGTTGCACAAGGCATCTCATTCTGCTTCTCCAAGAAGGAAAGGCTGAAAGGGATGGAGAACAGAGGGACTGTTCCCTCTTTTTGTCCCCTGGAGGGTGTGTTATTTAATTAGGTACAAAGGCTGTTAAAATCAAAAGAGTAATTTGAAAGTCTGCTTGATTTATTACAGCCTCCAGCAAGAAAAGAGAAAGAAATTCTGAAAAATGTTCCGTTTTAGTTCTTATCTTTCAATCTGGGACAGAAAAGAAAGAAAGAAACAGGAACTAACTTTCCATGTAAAATTCAGCTTTTGTTTAAAATTTTCACTTTGGGATTTTGTTTTCATTGAATTACCAAATTACTGGGTTTAGTCAAACTTCCAAAGCTAAAAGGAATTAGAAGCTAATTACAGAACATGCAAGAAAATATTTTTTTTGGTGGTGTTCTTTTCTTTGTATCTTTGCTAACTTGCTAAAAAAGAATTCCAAAATGAGAAATGTCTCCTTTTATCCATGTCTATTAAAAAATTTCCTTTTGAACTTCCACGGAAAATAATTGTAATTTTCCAATGGGTTATATTCCAGCTATTGGAAGTATTTTTTTCTCTTTTACCCCAAATTCCATGTATATGTTAATACTCAGTCTGCCCTTTAAAAGTCAAGTAGACCCAGGTTTACGTTTGTTTTCAGAACTTGGATGTATTTTGGTGGGAAGCTGGGTTGAGCCCCAGCTCCATGCACTCTCTTCCATATGGAAGTGTTTGCAGATGCATGCTGGGGAATGTGGAGCTGAACCATGGCTCATCATCGAGGAGCAGTGCTGCCTGCTGAGCATGTTTGGAAATCCAGGGGTTTAGTGGAGCAGGATATCTATTTTCTAGGTCACAAAGAGCATAATTTGGCACTTTACTCTGGTGGAAAGTCATGAAGAACTGGCTTCCTACTCACCCTTTGTGGCACTGAAAATGTGTTTCTGAATGAGTGAATTCAAGGGTTTAATGTTGGACATATGGAGTTTTATGGTCTTGGCCCAGCCCTCTTGTATAAAGAAACTGGAGGGTGGGTGCAGAGCTAGACAACAAACTGGCAAGATGTCACAAAATGAGCTGATGTGTCAGCACTGGGTTCTGCCACAGCAGAGAGAGCCTCTGCACATGGGCTTTTCCCATCACACCTCCTCCCCTCCATGTCCACCTCTGTGGAAGTTGAGACAGACACTTTTCTCTGTAGCCTCCCATGTCCAGCTCCACACAGCTCTGGCCCTTCTTCTCCAGTTCTGGCTCACTCCTTCCTGTCCCTGTCACAGCCACCTAACCCTGTCTGTCCTATGTACGGGTCTTACCCTTTCTGTCCTTCCCTTCCTCCTCACAGCAAGGCCAGCAGACTCCAACTGACTCTCTACCAGCTCACTCACTCTTTATCACACCCATAGCTGGGAGGGCAAGGCTGTTCCCAATCTTTGGTAATTAATACAGCTGCAGTATATTGGGGCAAGATTGCCTTCAGCACTATCTGTCTCTCCACACATCTTCATGAACTGCACATGAGGAATGCAACTGGGACATGAGGAAACCCCATCCTTGCACTGCCAAAGCATCCAACTTTGCTGTGTGCTAAGTGCAGGATGTTATCAGGTCCTTTATCTTTCACAAACTCTGTGCAGGCACTTCCAGAGAGTCTCCCTCAAGTCTCAGCCTCCCCAGCACTATTTATGAGGGCGTGTGATGACAGGAGAAAGGGCAATGGCTTAAAACTGACAGAAAGTAGGGTTAGATTGGATAGTAGGAAGAAATTCTTCCCTGTGAGGGTGGTGAGGCCCTGGCACAGGTTGCCCAGAGAAACTGTGGCTGCCACATCCCTGGAAGTGTTCAAGGCCAGGCTGGATGGAGCTCTGAGCAACCTGGGGTAGTGGAAGGTGTCCCTGCCCATGGCAGGGAAGTTGGAATGAGATGAGTTTTAAAGTCCCTTCCAACCCAGGCCATTCTGTGATTCTGTGGTGAAAGCTTTTTTGATTTGTGAGTCCTTTGAGATGCACGGAGCCGAGGTTCTACGAGTACCACCTATGTGTATTGCTGGACAGCCTGGGGAGGCTTCTGCTTTCAGTCCCTTTTGTGGGCTTCAGGTGTCAGAACGTGCCTGGGCTGAAGAGCTGCTGCTTTAGAGCAGCAATATGTGGTGGTCACCTGTGGGGTGGGAGGAAGGGGCTTTTTAGGAGTCAGCTGCCTTGAGTACACAGTGCTTCATCATTTTGTTTGCTCAATTGAAAATGACCTTAGAAATGCACAGTAAATATTGTTAATGCTACTGCAAGAATGTGTCCAAGTTGGTCCAATCCTGAAACCAGCTGGAAAAGCATCAGCACTTATGTCATGCTTGCTTGTGACTTATGCAATCAGAGGTGGTTTGCAGCACACTTAGCAAAAGGTAGAATGAAAAATTCAACCTCTCTGGCTAAGCTGGGTCTAGATACAGCACTGAGCTCTTGAATGCACAGATATCAGGAGTTCAGAGAAGAGCCCCACAAGTTTTCACACTTGCATGTAAAATTTCCCCCCTTTTGGAACACTGAGGCTCATGCTGTTTGACAACACACGCGCGCAAAATCACCCCAGACTGTGCAGAATCAATTGGGGGATGCTGTTTGTGTCTGGACAAAAGTATTTAATCATTTTCCCAAAGATATCCCCCTGATATGAATGGTAACAGGATGTTTATAACAGAGATAAGGCTGGGATGAAATCCTATCCCTCTCTGGGAGCTAATAAAAGCAAAGATTTGGAATTAAGTATCACTTTCTCTGAGCTGCACACGAATGAGGAAATGGGGTCAGAAGGGCAAGCTGCAACATTGTAGGCACTTTATCTAAAACATAAACATTACTAGAGTGCATTCTGGCCAAATTAACTCTCTCAGATCTGCCATGTTAGCATTCCTGTAGTACTTAAGCCTGCCAGCTTTACTGCTCCGCTGACTGAGGGTTGAACTCCAAGTTGGGGTTGACGCTTGCAAACAGGGCTCTGAGTGGGGAGGGTCTGTTGAACCATTCTGCAATTAAATATTCTCCAAAGAAATGCCAATGTCATTGTGAAAAAGAAAAGGGGGGGGGGGGGGGGGGAAAGGTGGGGTGGAGTCACAGAAATACGATCTGCTCTGCTCAGTGCACAAACCCCTGAAAAGTGAAGTTTTCTTTGCACTAGCAGGAAAAAAACAGGAGTATATGCTTTGCTACTGTTAACTCCAAAGCACTTGGATCAGTGAGGCAGAGCTTGAAATCGCAGTCTCCTTCAAGTCCAAAGTGAGCCTTTTGATATCACAGTGGGTAGTTTAGCCCTGGGTGATGTCAAAATCTGCCTAAAATCAGGATGCAACTTTGGGGAGGGAACACTCTGCAAAGTCAACATCATCTGTGTTTGAGGGATGTCACACAAGAGCAGCTCACAGGTGCTGCAGCCAAAAGCAAGATCCTCTTGTTCCAGGCAATGTCCAGATGCCTCTCACAAAAACAGGACAGGAAGCACAGTTACCCCCATACCTGTCACAAGGGATTGGTGGAGCTGATGCTATCTCCACCATGAAAGCAGAGGTGCAAAGGCCTGCAATGAGAAGGAGTAATATTAAAATTAGCACCTTCCCAAGATCAGACAAGCACTTGGGGCAAAACTACTTCCTTGCTGTGTGAGGAGGAAGCAAAAGAGAGAGAATGTGCTCCACACCTTTCCATGGAGCAGATGTCTCCCACAGTAGTTATGGACCTCAGCCAGGAGGTATGGGGAGAGCTCTGCCTCAGGATTCTGTTCAGGCCTGGCTGCAGCTGGGTGAGTTTGGAATATCTGTTCCACTTGAAATGAGGCCTTGTTTTAATATTTTTCTCAAGTTTTCATTCTGATTTGAGTTTAAAATAGTATTTTCTAAGTGTACTGGGCAAGAGACCTTCTGCACCTTTTGCAAAAATCAAGTTGTGCCAGCTGCCTAGAGTGAAGGGACTGCTTAGGCTAGGGGTGGTTTTGGTTTGGTTTGTTTGGTGGTGTTCTTTGGGGGGGGGAGTGTTGTTTTTTTGTGGGTTTGTTTGGGTTTCTGGGGTTTGTTTGTTTGGTTGTTGTTGGTTTTTTTGGTTTGTGTTTGGTTTTTTGATTTTTTTTTTTTTAATGAAATCGATCGTCAGGATCTCCTAAATGCCTCCATAGCAGTGATTACTTTTCTGTCTTCAATTTTACAAAATGGTAAGGTGGTCCTAAATATCCTGTCTTTCTGGGATCCCTGGGAGTCTTACAGCAGGGAGGTTGATGGGGCTGGGATTGCCACCTCCAGGGCACTGTGTGTACAGTGAGGATGCTCTTGGAGATACAAGATTGAGGAAACCTGGTGTCCTCATAATTCCCTGGTAGGAACCCAAACCCCTCAGCAATTCCCCTCAGCCCTGCAGGGTTGTCTGCAGTGCATTATCCCAGAACCCATCCTGGGTATCAGGAGAAGGATATCAGTTTGAAATTCCATCTGTAAAATGGCCTTGTGTTAATAGAATGAGACCTTTGTGGTAATAAAAGCATCTCTTATATTACTGTTCTCTAATTTCCAGTCACAGAACTGTGAGATTCAGTGGTCCAGAGTTAGATGGATTGTCCAGAGTCTCACAGGCAATTGGAAGGGAGACAACCCAGACTCAAAGTCCCATCCCTTGCCTTTAAGACACCCAAACTACCTTTTTACCCAGTTCCTTCCTGAGAAACCTCTAGGGTTTTTAAACTGCCTGTTAGGGTGCTTTTTTTTCCTCTCTCTCTCTCTCTCTTTTTTTTTTTTTTTTTTGTTTTGTTTTTTGACACAATTGCTTGAATTCTTATCATAATTCCTTATCTATGGCAAAGAGCAGTGTAAATACCTCAAGTAAAATCTCAGCTGTGCTGGGAACAGCTAGTCCTTGTTAGCTGATGGTGGTTTATGTTGCAGATAGCAGTTATCTGAGGAGGCTTTGCACAGCAGTGTAAAGCCATTCCTTTGTCAGCTGAGGTCCATCAAAGTCCTGTGGAGGATTTGGCTGCTGGAGCATCCTGGTAGGGCACTGCTGTGCCATTGCAAGGTGCCTTGGCAGGAAATGAGGCAGCCATTCCCTTGAAATCTGAACTCTGTGATGCTGTGAATTAGAGGGGAGTGTTGTCTCCAGCGCCAGCTGCCGAGGGTTCGTGCTGCCAGCTTACTCCTTTCCTCATTTTATTTCCCAGTGGACCAGCTTCCAGCTGGATCCCAGCCCTTCAGAAAGGGGAGGAGAGTGGAGGCCGTGATTGGCTAGAAATCATTCATATGGGGGAAATGGGAGTGCGTAAAAAGAGTTGGAAGAAGTTCTTCAAGTAGCTTATAAATCCACATTGCTGTCTGGAAATGCTGCTAAGCATCCCATAAACCTATCCTTTTCCTTGTGCTGTTCCCTCTGCTCCTAGCATTGGACACTGAAACCAGTGGTCAGATAGGTCACTTCACACTGGCCTTTTAATTTTTTTTTAAGTTTTGTTTTTTTTTTTTTTTAGCACACAAGGAGTTGCTAAAGTTTAAAATCATGCAGTGAAACTGCATGTGGCAAGGCTGTCAGTATTTGGGAGGAATTGCCAGCAGCATGTTAATCCCAGCACTCACACGAATCTCCTTGGGTGAGATCTGCTCCCCTTCCAACACGTTCCTTCCAGTTTTCTTTCTAAACCACAATCAAAACTCTCCTGTATTTTGTTTGAGATGTGAAACAGCCAGTGGTTCATTGATTTCACATAAAGGGCTTCTGTGCAGGGGATTGTGCATTTGTTAAACTGCTTAGAGCCGGTCACCCTCCCTCACCCAAAGCCCTGGGAGGAGCCGGTGGGGTTTCCATTCCAGCCCCCCTACAGGGGGAGCTGAGCAATGCTGATGCTGCTGACTCTGCTGGGGAGCTGGATGAGGCTGCTCAAATAGGGAGGGCCGGCCAGACTGGTGAAAAACTTTGTCTCTTTAGCTCTGTGGCTGGGGCAGAGACATGGACTCCATACAGACGCCTATGGAAGTGTCCACCTCCTGCCTGTGGCTCTTCATTCTGTGACACGTCTGGTGGGTCCTGGGCTCAGTATCTGATGCTCAAAGGAAAGTGGAGGACTCCAGTCCTGTGTTACATCAGTTGTCTCTGTTAAAGTATCTTATATTTTGCAGCCCCCACTTTAAGAGGGGATTAAAATAGTCTGGTACAGCTTCCTAGCTTACTTGGTGAGGTCCCTGTGCCTTCATCTCCCTGCTCTCTCTTCCAGGGCAGCTCTTGTTCCCCATTTGGACCCATGTGGTTTTGAGGTAGCACAGCCTTGCTGGGCTGGGGTCAGAAACACGCTCTCTTCTCCACCACCTCCGAGGAGCTGTCAGAAACTTGCTTTAGAGCCTGGCAGTGCCTTGGGTAGGAAGCCAAGCTCTGTGTCTGAAAAAATCAGGATCCTAATAAATTGGTCTGTCTGATGCTGCTTCTATATTTGGGGTTCTGTTCCTTGTGGTTGCACAGAAAGGTTTGAAAACATGCACTGGAGAGACCAGCAAAACATAAATCTATCTTATTTCAGATTTGCAATGGGTAAGGCAATCTCATCCCTCAGTGGCCAAGCAAGGATTTTTGAATGCGTCGTTCTGGCAAAAATTAATACCTTATTATAGCTTCAGGGATAAGTTTGCACCAGCTTACCCTGAGTGACTGAGTTAGCATGCAGGTCTGCAAAAAATATTTGGATTTTTAAAAATAATTTAAAACACTGTGCAGACGTCATAGTTTTATTTAAGTGGGGCTGTGTTACATGACAGGCTTTCTACCCCAGCCACCTTTATTCAGTAGCAGTAGGGTATGTTGGTTTCAGTGTGACTTGCAGATATTTTTTCACTTTTTGAACTGCATTCATGAACAAGTTTATGTGGATGGAAATGGTGTATGGAAATCTCTCATTCTAAACAGTGTTAGAAATTACCAAATTATAAATTTTCAACCTTATAAGCACCTTGGATTTAATGGAATTTGGAAAACAGTTGAGATCTCAGGCCTTAAGTTCTCATTCTACCAAAAACGTTGAAGACTCAGGTGGGCAGGAACATCTAGTGAAGGTAACCGGGGTTAGTCCCAAGTGGGACCTGCTTCACTGTCACTTCTGTAGGAATCACCAGATGACTTGTGCTGGGTTGAGTTATATCCAGCCTGGAGTCTGTTTTATCCCACTCTTCTGTGGACATTTTCTCTGCAATATTTATCATGTTCTTCATTATGCCAGAGAATAAGATTTAGCCTCCCTGGCCTTTGGTTCTCCTGGTGCAAGAAGGGACCTCCCATCCAAAAATGCATTTTGACTGTAGGTGCAGGAAATTGTTGGTGATTTGCCTCTGGATTTCTGTGCTCACAGAGAGTCTGGCACAGAAGGAATCTCATGAAGACAGAGAAAACTGGGTCCTGCCGCTGAAAGCAGCAGTAATGATAACATGGGAACTGATAAGTCACCATTTCCTCTTCTTCTGAATTATTTCCAATTCTTGTGACTAGGAAAAAGTCATTAATGTGTATCTATTCTGTACAGTTTTGGATCCATCATTTCTCTTTGCCTAAATGCACATTTTATTTCAAGCCAAACCCTGACGTGTGTTCCTACTAAATGTGCTTAAACATTTCCCTAATATTCTCCAAGGTGCCTGTCTGTGAGGACTTTAGAACAGGTAAGCTTCCCAGAAAATATTGTAGTCGATGAGTTTTACATCACAGGCTCCCTCTCACACTCTTTTCCAGTCTTTTTTTTTTCCTTTTGAAGTGGAAACTGTATTCATTTTCAAAGTAGACATGTACAGTCAGCAAGGATGAAAATGAAGGTAACTGTCAAAAGTCCTGCCAGAAGGGATTTCTCCACTTTAATTCCTGCATATATTATTAAGACAAGTAAATTATCTTTTCATGGAATGTTTCCTTTTTTTCTGGAAACACTACTGATAAATGATGTAATATTCAAGGCCCTTCTCCACAGCTGTTGGAAGCCCAAAATTTCTATTCCCTTCACCACAAGAGGTGCAAATGCCAAGTAAAACCTTAACCTGACTTTCATGATGAAATGTGATGGTATCGCAGAGGGAAATGAGGAATCTACAAATATTATTCTGAAAGTAATGGACTGATTGAGCTCCTGTATTTTTTCCTGGGTATTTTTAGGAGCCTGCTCTTGTTGCTACAGGGATTAAGAAGAAGCCAAGCAGAGTTCTGAAATGGTAGCTGAGAGGGGCTTTCTCTGGCTGTGACCCGAAATACTATTTTAAAACCACCTTGACAAGAACAAGCTATAGCTGCTCTGTCAAAGCAGAAAGCTGCTATTTTTATCCCTGGATTTTTAACCAGTTCTCAGGAATGGCTTGCTTTCTGGGCTGCTTTCAGATTGTCACTTTCAAAACTGAGAGGACTTCTTTGGTATCATTTAGGAAGATGGAGTAGCTCAAGCAGAAAAACTTCATCGACTGACAGGATAGTATAGTGCCTTTTTGTGAAAAGAGACCTCTTTTCTTCTGGTTTGTATCCTCCCCTAAGCTATCCACTGAAATGTGAATAGCAGAGGCCACTTTTGCTCCATATCTAAAATAAATTAGGTCAGTTGTTGACATTTTAGCACAAGTAGCTTATCTTAGGGGTAAGAGCTGCTTAACCCATTGCAAGGGGGAATGAATACTTTTTCCCCCACCCCAACATAAACAGTCCCTGGACTTTCCAAACAATGTTTGGGAAGGTCTCTTGACATCTGACACTGTGCAATTTACTACTCTTGTCAGGTGAGTGGTTTGTCTCTGGTGACCAACAGGTCCCTGCTGCACTGGTGATGGGTGTTCCAACACCTCTGCCCAGCACCCACTGCTGCTCCTTTGCTCCCTTGCTCCCTCTGTGGACAGAAGTTCCAGCTGCCCATGAGCCATCTCTCATCTGCTCAAGAGCCTTGTCCTCCTGCTTCAAAGATAAGGAGAAAAATTGCACTATTTAATTATGTCATTGGTTGGAGCCTCCTTGTGGTGCTCTTTTATGTCTAAATGAGCAACCTATAAGGGGAAAGTTTGCCTTGTAAACTTGTGGCATTTTGAGTTTAGGAGGTTATGGACACAGAGGAATTGATGGATGTCAGATCACCTAAAAATTCTGATATGCTGACATGAGGAGTCAGCCCATCTCTGCTGTTGTTTTTCATGCTGAATAAGCCAACTTCAGCATCCCATCACTATGTACACAGCTGTGAATTGTCAAAGGGGATCTGGCAGGATAGGGACTATTAGACCAATTGCATAAGGAGTGTAAATTTTGGATAAGGACCCAAGTCTCCTGTACTTGGTACTTGGCTAATTTTTACTGTGTCTGCTCTTTGACTCCATTCCTCTGAGCAGTGCTTATTTTAAATGTGGGTATTAAACTTGAGGGAAATGCAGAATGAATAGGTGAATTTTAGAGCTTCAGGGCTAGATAAAATTTATCAGGTTAACTAACAAGAATGAAAGGAAGAAAAAACACTCTTTTTCTCTGGTATATGCACAAAAGATTTGCAAGTTCCCAAATACCCTGGTGAGATGTGTGAATGAGAAACTTTGACAACACAAAAGTATCTTGTAGAATTATTCATTTATCTGAGTGCTATTTTTCAGTAAGAAAACATCATTTATATGGGTTCAAGGAAGAGGGCACAGGTGGTTATTGTGATGGGCCTCTCTGAAAATATCCAAATCCTACTTGTAGCCCACTGAAAAAAACCCCAGTGCTGCCTGCGTTCAAAAGCAAATACCTGACTTGCCAAGGCATTGTAGAAGCATCTTCTGACTGGTAACACCCCTGAGTTCCTGTGCCTTGGGAAGCAGTGGCCCCCAAAATGCACAGTCCTGTGGAAGATGTACTTAGGAGAAGTTAAACTCTAGGTTCTCCAGAGCAAAGCCAGAGAAGCTAAACATGAATGATTCACTGCAGTGAGGGAGCCTGGCTTTAGCTTGGGCTTGGAGGCAGCTGGCGTGGCCATGCTTCCCAAGAAATCCTTACGTATTGTAGGTGGAGGTGCTGATTGCAGCGCATGAAGTCAAGCCACGTTTGGCCAGCCTTTGATGAGAGCACCATCCCTTCTGTCGGATCCTGAAGACATTACCTAACCATCTGCATTCTGAATTCCTGGGAACTGCCCAGCTCCAGGCTAATGGAACCAACCAGACACATGCACACACCAAAAATGAGTTTTGCTTAACACCTGGGGCTAAGCCCTCAGCTGATATAAATGGGCAGCAGTGACACTAAGCTAATTTATGGCAGCCCTAGATTTGGCCCAGGAATACTATTATTTTTCTATTTAGAGAAGTGTTAGCAGTTTGCAGGAACTTGTTATTAGGAATGAGCCAACTATTTCAGAGGAAATTACGGAGTAATAACAACCACAGAACCTAAATTAGTTGTTTTTAAGTTATGAGAGCATAAAATAATATCTGACACCACTAACCACTATTCTTTTTTGCACTCTTTAAGACTTCAGCTGTGCTTTGCCAAACCAATTGTTTCCAGGTTCTGTCAAAAATATTGTCCTTGGGCAGAAAGCTTGGATGCTAAATTTCAACTCAGAATGATTTTTATGGCAAAGGGACAGAAACCTTGAAAAGGGGATTTATAACGAATACAACCTTAGCTACTGTGGTGTGAATGGTGCTGCAATTCTCATTAGCTGAGCTTTTTTTCCCCTTTTTTCTCAGAATTTCAGAGGGTGGGGCTGGCCATAGGAAGTAGTCAACTAGTGTGTACACTTCTGTCATGGCAGGAAAGGAACTCAGCAGCTTCGTTTCCCCTTTCATCCCTGAACATCTGTCAGGGTTCAAAGATTCTGAAGCAATAGGATTTCAGGCTGGTTTTTCATCTTGTGGCTGTGAGCGTGGGCAGCTGGTGCGACTGTGGTGTGTGAGCCGAGGGGTTTCAGCGTCAGGAGTTGACTCTTCTCCTCCTCTTTAATGAGGTTTATTCACTGGGGCTCCATGGAAAGGCTTTGAACCTGAAAAGAAGCCTCAGCAAATAATGAGGGAGAGGGACCAGCACGTAGAGGATGTGCCAGGTTTGTGTCCTGCTCGGCTTTACTGCTGAAGTCCAGACTTTGGGTTGTGGGAGAAGGGAGAAACTCCTCTGTGTATGTTAAACACCAGGTGTGCAGAGTTGGGAAAGGGGAGTGGAGAGCTGGCTGGAGGATTTTTCTGTATGTTTGGACTTCTGTTTCCCATGAGCAGAGAGTCCCAGTCACCAAGCTCTTGCAAGAAGGGTGTAGGCGCACCTTCATTTTAAGGTATTTCCTCAGCATGCCACAACATTCAAGACAAAAAACCAAACCAAAAAAATCCCTTTAAAACCAGATTGCTATAGAAACAAAGAATTTCTGACTGCACGTAGCCCTGAAGCAGCATTGTGACCCTTCTTTGAAATTTCAATGTAAATAATCAAGTATCTAACTTTCAAGCTCTCAGGGTGCGATCTCGGCTGTGGTGGTGGAAACCGCAGGGAAACCAAAAGCCCTAAAATAAGAAATGATTTCTGTAGCCCACTGGGTCTCCCCAGGATGGTCTCCTGGGGCTGAAAGATGATACTTGTGGTGAGTAATGCCATCATCATCCCAGAGCAGAAAACAAACTCAAGTTAAAGGTCTTAGAAGTCTTTCATCTCGGCTTTCCTAAGCCACAAATGGCGAAATCTCCACATGGCTTGTTCAGGTTCCTTTTGAAAGATGAGAACAACTGTCCTCCATGGGAGAGGCAGAATGGAAATGAAGTTGCCCTTGCTCTGTTAATGAAGAAACCATTACTAATTGACCCTGCTAGAAGCTGTTCTTGTGGTGCCTTCTCTTGGTGTCTTTGATAGGGAGGGGGAAGATTTTTGATGAATCTACAAGATCTCTCCTGTCTGTCTTTGAAGCTGTTGAAATTCACTCAAGGAAAGAGGGTTCTTCCAAAATGAATATCCCAGTTGGCAGCTTCATTGGGCACAGGCTTTGCAGCAGATGGTGTGAAATGCTTTATGTGGTTGCTGGCACAGTTCCTTTTAGGAACCATCTTTTTTTCGGAATTACTTTTCTTGAAAAAAAATTGAATTTATCAAACACACACACATATATATATGGATGTGGATTGTGTTTGAAGACGGTGAGTTGAGTGTCATCACCCAGCCCTGCGTACCTAAATTCATTGGAAATATATAGGAGACCAAGGCTGGGGTGTACTCTGGCAGCCCCCTGGAGGTTGTACATACTCTGCTGCCATCTGGCTAACGTGGAATCCTTCCTCCCTGCCTTGGCAGTCCAAGCAGGAAGCATTCCTTACCTCTCTTTTGTGAGTGGCTGGGATATCATTTTGTGCAATTATGTGAAAATTCTTGCAAGTATCACCTCTCTGCTGGTAGTGAAGCATCTCCCAGTACAACACTGATGTGCTCTGTTCAGGAACGGTGATTTTTGTTTTGGTTTTTTTAGGGGGTTATTTTTCAGCTGGAAATAATAATTTAATAGTTTTCAGCCATTTTCTGTCTTCAGGGCCTGAGCTGCCATTTGGAGGGTTTAAATGTCTGCTTGACTCTTCATAAGGGTAGATTAAGAGAAAACACCTGCCAGCCCAAAGGTACATGCACTTTGTCTGGCCTCTTCTTTGGGATCTCCTTTTCCATCTGCTCCATGTTTGTGTAATCCAAAGCAAAGGCTGCACCAAGCCAATGCAGGGCAAGGGGAGGGGAATAAACACTCATGTTTGTTTTCCATCCTTTTGCTGTCAGATACAAAGGACAGCTTCAAAGCAATACATAACGAAGTTGGGTGATACACCAACCATAATTAAAACACCCCTGCAGGAAGTCATGTCACTGAAACAACAACTGCTTCAGAAAGCAATAACAGTTTTGTGCTAAAGGCATGTGAAACTATTGTGTCTGGGCTGGGACTCCAAAAAAAAAATGCCTCTTGCTTTAATCCATCCCTATCCAGGACAATTGAATTTCATTCTAAGACTGCACTGGTTACAGTGGGGCCAAATTAAAGCACAGACTGGCACAGGGTCCATGAGCCATCTCTGAGCACAGGGAATCGTGTGAGGGAGCAGAGAGGTTGGAGGTGATCTCTGTGGGAGAGCTGTGTCTCAGCAGAGCTCAGCCTCTCCAGGTCCCTCACGCTCAAGTCGAATTTTGTGTCGCTCACTGCCTGCAGCCAGGTCCTGCCCTGAGGGAATTAAAGCAGGGTGTGGCACTACTGAGTGCTGTACCCAGCTCCAGGACCTCCAGCACAGGAAGGACAGGGACCTGTTGGAGCCAAGCCCAAAGGAGGGACAGCGAGTTGACTGTGGGATGGAGTGCCCCTGCTCTGAGGAAAGGCTCAGAGAATTGGGATTGTTCAGCATGGAAAAGAGAAGGCTTTGGATGACCTATTTATGGCCTTGCAGTACCTGACGTAGCCAACAAGAAAGATGAGAGAAACTTTTCACAAGGGCCTGGAGTGACAGGACAAGATGGGAAAGAGCTTCTAACTGGAAGAGAGTATGTTTGGATTAGATATTAGGAATCCTTTATGGTGAATGTGGTGAGGCCCTGGCACAGTTTCCCAGAGAAGCTGTGGTTACCCCATCCCTGGAAGTGTTCAAGGCCAGGCTGGATGGAGCTCTGAGCCACCTGGGAGAGTGGAAGGTGTCCCTGCCCATGGCAGGGGTTGGAACTGGGTCTCTAAGGTCCAAATCATTCTGTGGTTCTGTGACATGCAGGAGGAACTAACTTGGGGTCAGCAGAAGGCTGATGTGACCCTGCCACAGAGGAGAATGGTGAGGTGCCCTTATGGTGCTGCTGAGTGTCTGTGTTATAGTTCAGAGACACCCAGGTGGAAATGGTGAAAAGTTGCCCACACTAAGTGCTGTACTGGAGGTGACTTGTGCAGAGGCAAAGCCATCCCCATTTGTACCAACACTGGTCACTGCAGCACTGTACTGATTTATTTGTGTCTTTATTACAAACAAGGCCCATAATCCTCTAAAGCCAACACAAAGACCCTACTTGGCTCTGGGTCATGCTTTTGTGCATTTCTCATCACTAGAAGAAATACTCCTTCTATAGTTATTGTGTGTGGGTTTTTAAATATTAATTAAGGTTGTTGTGGAGTTTTTAAGTATTAAATAATCTGTGGTGCTGCTTTATGGCCTGTAGCTGCTGTCCTCTGTGATGCTGTAAATGTCAGTGCTTTTCTCAGTGCTTTCTGCTTTTTTTCTTTTTCTTTTTCTTTTTCCTTTATGGTCAGGGTTGGAAAGGATAAATGCTGTTCAATGATTATGAAGTTGACTTTGGAAGACTTTATTTTAAAAGTCAAGTTACACTCCTTTATTTAGAGAGTAGTAATTCTAAAGTGGAAGCAAATTGTTGAATAGATTTACCTGTAGGAAAAGGGGAAAAGCAGCTGCTGCTTTCTATTTTATAAAAGTAGTTTAAAACATAGATGGTTAAAAAAACCCTAAAACCCAAACCAAAAACCCCCAAAACCTCTCAGTTCAGGTCATTTTGAAGAGAGAAATTATTCAGATCTTGAGCAGTAAGCCCCAGCAATGAATTTAGGTTACAGACAAAACCCATGTTTTATCAATCAACTGCTACTTTCAAGTTTGACAACTTTTGTAAGCAGGAAAATGTCAATTACAGAAGATATTTGAACCTGTGGAAATAACCCATGGAAACACAAAATGTCTGTTCGCACATCAAAATGATCCAGACTTGAAGGAAGTTAAAAACCAGAATGCACTAAGGAATTATCTGATGGAAAAATGGAAACTTTGTTATGAATTTTCAAGAAATATTGGCTAATTAATTTCTTTGGTGAGTTTATAAGGTTATTTAGGATTGGAGAAAATGAGGTAACTTCTGTATTTTTCCTGATGTGTAACAGCTATGGAAACACTTTGAAATGAGTGTCCCATCATTATGAATTCATTTGGTTATCCTTTTAATAACAATGATTGTACTCAGGCGTTTTATATGGATCTTACATCCCATCTCCTTCAGGTGCTGCTTGGTCACTTCACTGAGCACTTGTCAGCTGGGTCTTATTAAATTCCCATTAAGGAAGGAAGAGCTAAATATCCAGTAAAGAAGCTGAAAGGGGAAAAAAATTTAAAACACACGTAGGCTCAGGCCTGGAAAATTAGTTTGTGCAGAGCAGAAAATGTTCTATTTAAGCAAACAAAACAGTGAAATTAACTGTTTTACATCCATTGCCACAATAAAAAAAAAATTGTCGGGAACCTGGTTCTACAAAGCAAAATTAAATCAATGCTCACTTTCTGCAGCAAGATGTGCTCTTTGGTGATGTGTTTTGTTAAATGCAGCTGGAAAAAACAGACACAAACTTCAAGGCTTATGAGCTCCTCGGGTCTGAACTGTGTGATTTAATGTAAAAAGTTTGAGAGCCTCTTAAACCAAATGCCAGCATTTCCTAGGGCCAAGTAAGACAGTCCATGTGGAGGTCTGATAACAAGTAGCAAGTTTGCTTGGGCTTGTGTTCAAATGTCCCTTCACATTGCCTTTCATTTACAAGTTTAGGTGAACAAACTGGGATGATTTTATATCTGCACAGATGCCTGTATTGAGCTTTGACGCTGTTTTACTGGTCTGATGAAACTAAGCAAGCTCCCATTAAAACTCCAGGCATATGAATGCTAAATTAGAGCCCAAAATTATATGGGCAGAGGAACGTGTTTCCAAAAGTGAGGAATACAGCTTGTTTCATAGATATGTTAATAAGCAACACTTTTTTTTTTTCCCTCTCATGGAATATTTAACATGGTCATTAAAGACTAAGCATTTTTAGTCTAACCTGGAATGCTTTCAGTGTGGGGTTAAAATGGGAAAGTTTTCAGTTAAAAGCTTTTGTGCTGTAAAAATTTCCTTTTTGCATCTTCTGTGAAAGGTTTCATGTAGATAATCCAGACATTTTCTGTCTAAACCTAGAAATATTTGATAGCCTAATCAGGATTATTCAGTTTATGGAGGTAATAACCTAGATGGGCTAAGGAGCCTCGTGTTCCATGGGGGCCAAGCATTGCTGTTCACCCAAATCCAGCAGTCTTGCCTTATCTTTTTTTTGCTTCAAATTCCCCTCCTGCCAAGGGAGAAGTATTACATAGCCAACATCCTTGGAAAGCCCCAACAGCCCAATGCTGCATGAGTAAGTGAGCATTAAACAATTAAAATACCACGTTGTTAACACCAAATACCATTTCTCAATGAAATTAAGACATTCCTGGAGTCCAACCCTGACTGCCCAAGACATTCTTTCCTTCATGCAGAGCTGGGTGTTGCTGGAACACGTGCAGTGCCCCTCCAAGCAGCGTGGGGCCAGTGTGGCTTTGGCTAGGTGCTGCCAGGGGTGTAACACAGTGGGCATCAGAGCTGTGTTTCTTGGGCTGTTGGAGATGGGGAGCTCCCAAAGGCTCCATATGGAGTATTCCTGCAGCTCCCCAGAGGGTCTCTCGAAGCCCTTGGGAGAGGAGCAGCAGGCCAGCCCTGTGCTCTGTGTCAGCCTTGCTGGAAGGGTGGGCACTGGGCCACCCTCAGCCTCTGGGTTATGTGGGAGGTAACTGAGAATTACCCAGGGAGCCTTGGGCCAGCTGATGCCAGGGCAGCACTGCCACTCTGGGATCTCTTATGTTACCTGCAGAGCCAATGTGCTGTGCTCCAGGGGTGCACCATCCCCCTCGCTGTGCTCCTGGGTGTTCCAGCAGGAGGGGAACGCCCAGGACCATTTGCTGGGACACTTAGACACGTGAGCAGAGCCCTCCTATGGAGCAAACCAAGAGCTGGGCAGGTGGCCTGATTAGTGGGGCTTGCAGGACTAACCCCATCAGTTAGTGAAGTACTCCTGGTCCTTCCTGCCGTCCATGGTGGTGTTAACCACACCTCACTGTCTCTGACATGGATTCACTGGGAAGGCTGTAGCTCCCCAGGGACGAGCCTTTTTATGATCCCAAAGCAGCAGCTCAAATAGTTGTCTTAAAATGAGTTCCAAGCAAGTGGCCTGACATCACTGGATAGGATTACTGACACCTGTTTAGTAAACAGCAAAATTACATCATATCTTTTCAGCACCAGGTTGTTAAAAGAGAGCTGGAGAGCAGATGTAGCCTCCAGAATGAATAGGAGAATTCATTAGGCTTCAAGGCCTTTAAACTCATCAGGGTTAAACAGTGATTTACCTCACACCATAACTGTTAGTAAGTGATTTAGTGACAAGGGATTGACAAGGAGCATTTCCCTGGAGGGCACAGTAAATAATTTTTTCATCCCAAAGTGTTTTTGCAGAAATGTTTATGTATTTGAGTATTCAAAGCTAATTAATTTCCAGTAGTTTGACAGAAGGCACTTTTTTTTTTCTCAATGACCAACCAAATCTTGTGTGAGTTCATCTCTTTTTACAGTAGTGTTTGGTGAACTTTTCCTGCATGATCTAATCTCACAGTGGAAAACCAAATAAGAAGGTGTCGGTAAGCAGGAGTGAGTTCACCAGCCTGCTCAGCTGGTGTTATGGGTGAAGACAATGCTCTCACACTCTGGAAACAGTACCTTTCCTTGGACTAGGAAACCACCGTGCTCATATGGATAACCTGTGCCATGGGTGTCCTTAGGGAGAGCATCAATATGATCTTAGCTGACTTTCAGACCCACTGTTTCTGTTGTAAATGGAAAAAAGACACCTTCAGCTATTCTGGTTGTCTCACAGTATCTTTCCATTAGCATTTGAAGTTGTTAATTGCCACCTCTTAGAGCTTTCTGGGGGTTTTTTGGCTTGTTTCAGTGGGGGTTTGTTCAGGTATGAGTGGTAAGGAGGAGCAACTATCAGACAAGAGGCACATTCCTCCAGACATCTTCCAAAGAGTTTAAGGCAGTAGGATTTTGGTGTTCTCGGTAGTGCAAGCAAAGAACCCTCCTCATAAAAAAGAGAAAAAAAATAAATTCAAGGTTTTAGTGATCAAAACTTAGATTTGCATCAGGCAGCATGTCATTAGGGATGAACATGCTTATGTGGGGTTTTTCCATTACTATTGAGCTGATTCAAAACGAAATATTTTGCTTTAAGGTGTTTTTCCATGATTTTTAGAGTTAACAAAGTGGAAATTTTCATGGAGAGATTTTTGGACATTTTCTCACTCCAGAATTTCTCCCAGTGGAGCATTTCCAGCAAGCTCTAGCTATTAATATATGTTAAAGCTAATGGCAGATTGAAGGGTATTTTAAACAGTCATGTCAAGTTTTCAATGCTTAATTAAACAGCCCTTTACTGTGTGCCCATTAAATTCAAATAATGCCACTCCAGCACTGATCTAAGGCTTTTAAATGGCAAAGGGTTTGGTCTGCAGCTTGATTTGTGATTTTTAGTGACTTTCCATGCCTCTTTCCCTTTCAGAACTGTTTTGGACTTCAGAATTCAAATGTTTTGCCTTTTCCATTTTTCTACCTTCCCATGCTCCTGGCTAATGTTAAGTCCTTGAGGAAAAGGATACAAATTCTCCTTCATTTCTGTTACTTATGGCACCGATTGAGGTTTGTTACCTTTTGTGCCAGGTTGTAAGCTATGCTGATTTTTGCTAGAATGTTGGCATAGCAGCTCTTCCCATTTCTGGTGAAGGATTTCAGTGGTTAATTTCTCTGAATTACAATAGCAAGGAATTGGAAGATGGTAGGGGCTCAGGAAAGGGTCTCTTGCATATGGTTGGAATTTTAGCAGTGGCAAAAGCCTTTCTGAAAATAGTCACCATAAAACATTGTGTGGATTCCATCTTAGAACAGTCTCCCAGAGCAGTTCTAAAGCTGTTGAATGGCTTAAACAAAATGCAAGGAAAGTCTGATCTTGTTTAACCAATTTTAAAGTATCTCATTCTCTCTAGGACTGGTTGTTGAACTGAATCAATAATTTTCTTGTATGATGTGAATGTCCTATTTTTTTCTGAGTTTTGTGTGTAAGTTCAGTGTTGGGGGTGGTGATTTTTTGGTGTCTTTATGGGCAAAGAATTTGTGTGTTGATGGTTTTGTGCTCATGCAGTGAGTTACCCATCCTGACATGACCACTCCATCTCGTTGTCCTGATCTCATTTGGGATCTCCACGTTTCCTGCCTCTGTAATTGCTATCAGGCTCAACTGCTGCTGTTTCAGCCCACTTTGCCCAGGAGTGGTGGTGTAGGCACTGTGCTGGAGGACATGGATTTCACAGGACCATTGCCACTCCTGCAATATCTGTGCAGCAGGAATTTCCCTCTGTGAAATTCATCACCAACTACTCATTTCCACGGAAAGTTGCACTTCCAAGGGCCAGCCCCTGAATGTACCAAGATACCAAAATCACTTTGTGGTGACTAAGCTCCTTTGAAAGCAAGATTTAGACTTTTTAAGCCGTGTAAGTGTTTCTGCAAATCACATGTTGGTTCATGAAGCAACGGGTGCTGATGCTTTCTTTGGCAGTCACGCTAATGGTCGTGTTCAGAAAGCTTCAGCTCGGTGTTTTCCAGTGCTCGCTAGTATTTCGGGTCAACAGTCACATCTGTCAAGCCCATCCTATAGCACTTGCAAGCCTGAGATGCTTTGTACAATGTTAATGAGGATGGGAGAGGACTTTTCCTGTCCTGGGAACAGGCTTAGCATAACAGTTTTCTTGTGTCTGTGTAAGATTTGTTCTGCCCACAGGGTGGAAGGGAAAAGCCCTCTGTAAAAATAGTGGTTTGATTTTTCTGCCCTTTCCACACACATCCCAGTGTCAAATGACTTCTCTCCAAGTGAAAGCTCCTGGTGACAGAAGAAAGCAAGAGAAGCACTGATGTAATTTAGAGATGGTGAGGGAGGCATTCCTCTTTCCATGAGGAATTCCTCCCCCTGCCAGCCTGTCCAAATCCTTGCTGAAATACGGTGTATCATGTTTTAATCCCCAAAGGCTCCCTGCACTGTGTTATTTGTGTAGGCTGTGTTTTTTCCTTACCCACAAGAAGGAGGCAAGAAAACACAGGCTCCAGCTCTTACACAGTTTGGCTTTTCCCAGGGGTTTGGAGATTTTGGTGGGACAAACTTCCCACTCAGTTAACAGCCCCTTATCTGCAAGCCAAGCGCTTGGGTGGCAGGAGAAGGAACTGGCAAGTGAATGCAAATCCCAGCACTACCCAGAATGGATGATCCTGCTCAGCTGCCTTCTGTGGATTATTTAATGTCTTGTTTCCCAAGTGGATAAAGGCGCTGTCAGTGTCCACTGAGGCAGGTACTGGTAAGTACCTGTCCCACAGTAACTGGCCTGATTTGTTTTCCAAGGTACACAAGCCCCAGAGTGAGGACTTTTGAAAGCCTCTGAGGGGTTTAGCACATGATCTGATTTTCAGCAAGATTTGTGGTCCTCTAAAGAGCACCTGTAAAGATAACAAGAGATGACTGAGTGAGTGAAAATATTCTGTTCCAGTCCTGGACAACTGTTCCAGTTGTGCATCTGTGCCTTGGTTCATGAATGTCCATGGAATTCTCACCCAAACCCCATGCCTGTGGTACTGTGAGACTGCTTTCTATGTTGGCCAGCCATGAATTAGTAACTAATAATGAATAGTCAAAGTAAGCAGTCACTAAAATCCCATAAGGTGTAATAGGTGAAATAGCTGATAAACTTGTGAATAAAATAGGATTTCTTTTCTTACTTTTTCTAAGGTGGGTTAAAAAAATGAGGAATGAAACATCTAAAGTACTTCACTTTACTTTTCTCTTTACTCCCATTTTTGTCAAATGTTTGAACCGCATATAGATTTTAGCTGGTGTTTTGAATATTCTCTTAAATAAGTGGGGAAAAATCATGTCTGTTTAAACAAGTTGTTTCCTTTAATTGCTTGCTTTTTAAAAGTGCACAAATTTATATTTTGAGAAATAATAGGTTAAAAAGGGCAGAATTAATCTGATTTTAAAGGAAAAAGCCAACTCTCTTAAATATACAATTGATATTCTGTGTTTAGGAAGTTATGTTTAGATATATATTGGCCTTAAAGATACAAATTTTATTTCTTACTCTTTCATAATAACACAGTTACAATACATTTGCAGTCACGTAAGGTGGCAACCAGTTCATATCCCTGGAAGTTAGAAAAATGTGACTGAAAAACTTAATATTAGATTTGCTTCTTGTAGGCATCATTTTGGAAACCTGGGCCATAACTGCAGCGCAGCCAGGCTGTCACCTCCCTGTGCAGGACTTGGTGGCCCTGGCTTAGGCCATGTCCACAGTTTTTCTGTAGCCATACAAGCACAGTCTGGTGCCTGGGTGACTTTATTGTAACTGGGCTCACTGTCATTACGGATGTAACGGTGGCATTCACCTCACATGCAGTTTCCAGTTCAGCTGCAGGCAGCAGTAGCAGGGTTGAACAAAGGCCAGGTAGGCCTGCAGATCACACAAGCTGAAGGATGCTGGGTTTGAGATGTAGTCATGCCTGTAAATGAACAAAAAAAGAAAAAAAAAAAGCCTAAAGAAACACCAAGCATAGATTATTTGCTGTTTCTGGAGCCATATGGCAATGGAGCACTATAAATATCTGGAGTATTTACCACACTCTCTGTATCCATCAGGATTGGGCCTGTGTGTTTGACTCTGGGGCTCTGCATCTGCTCTGCCCTGCCTTCAGTGATCAGTCTGTGACAGAACCTGGTTTAATACAGCAGTGTTTGATTGTGCTTATTTTTATAAAGCAAAAATTCTGCCATAAACAGGTTTCAATCCTTGCTGGTTCCAGCCACAGTCAAGCATTTGCTCAGCAATTGGCTCTGCTGCCTCTCAGCTAATTTTATCCAGCACTGGTGAGGTTCAGCGCTTGCCTGGGTTATACCAGGTCAGCTTTTAATTTCTTTCTTTTTCTTTCTTTCTCTCTTTCCCTCTCTCCTTTTTTTTTTTTTTTTTTTTTTTTTTTTTTTTTTTTTTTT